>VXBC01004522.1:74965-202210 GCA_013399945.1 Ploceus nigricollis
CTGGATTTCTGTCAGAAACCTGCTGACAGAGCTCCACCAGCTGTGGCTGTGACTGAATCCGATACAAATTTGGCCACGGGAGATTCAGCAAAGGCTGGGACTCTTGACAGCTCACCTTTAGCCTCCTTTCCCCATGCCTACTATATTATCCTGACTGAAAATGGGGAATAATTCCATTAATTCCATGGTTTCCAGATCCAAAACTGGATTTCTTGAAGATGCAGAGGAATCTCTGTATCTTTCTGTTGTTGTTGTTCAGACGTGACAAAGCAAAGTACACAAAGACTGAGATTTGGGTTGTTTTCTGTTCTGGTTTTATATTTGCACTGTCTGGTTTCAAATACAATAGAATATATACGAAAAAACATTAATATATATACACACACTGTATATATAATGTGTATACAGAACAAAGAAATCACTGTCCTGACTCTACAGTGGGATACCAAGATCCTGTTTAGAGAGAAGTACATAAGGAGACAAATCAAAATAAGGAGGTGGAAAAACAGAAGGACAAGCACAGAGTGGGGAAAAAAACCTTCTTGCCTGCAATTTTAACAGTAGTAAATACTCTTAGCATGACTGTTAATTTTTACATGTACTTATGTGGTGTATCCTGAAATTACTCCCCTAGATGAGCATCTCTAATGTTTCCATATTAAATCCTTTTGTGTATGGAACACCTCTTGATTTTCTGCTGCACTGTTGGAAAAGCAGGAGCATGTCACAAAAAGACAGACTGTGCCATTTGCTGCTTATCCTAGAAATGGCACATCAGTGATGAGAGGAAATTGCCTTTATCTTGTCTCATGTTTTATTTCTGTGCAGTATCAGGAGCTTTTTCTCCTTCAGCTGAGAAAAGCTGAATGTTCTGCAGGGATGAAAACCATTTAATTCTGCATTTAATTTGACATGACTACATACTTGATATCGTTGGCTTTCGTTTTTATCCTGGTGGATTTGCAGACAGGAAGGCTCACACTGCAAGTCTTTTAACCATGCCAGTACAATAAAAATGAACTTAAACAGGTTCAGATCAGAAGCTGAAATATTCTGGGTTCAGAAAGGAAAATGATATCTGTGTGAATCTTGAGTTTAAATAGGGCAGCTGCTCAGTTACAAGGTTTCTGTGCAATTGTGATGTGGAAGTTCCATTTTAGGTACTATAGGAGATGTCTGCAATGTAAATTCAAGTCATTGGAGGCACTGGAAAGGTTTTCCAGAGAAGCTGTGGCCTCATCCCTGGATGTGTTCAGAGCCAGGCTGGACTGGGCTTGGGACAACCTGGGATAGAGGAAGGATTTGAAACTAAATGATTTTTAACATCCAACTCAAACCCTTCCGTGAGTCTGTGATTAAAGTAATCTAAATTATTTTTACAATTGTCACCTATGAATCAGTGATGCTGGTGTTAGGAAAAGATTTTTTAATTAGAGGAGAGAAACAAGTGGTACCAATTCCTCAAAGACTCTGTGAGGAGTGTGTAGCAGCAAAATTACCTTTCCCTGTTGCTTCCTAATTTATTCTTTATTTTGATTTGAAAATTAACACTAACTTTGGGGAAAAAAAAAAAACCCAGCATCCTAAACTGTGCTGGTTCAGGATACTCTTGGGGTTTTTTTTCCATTTCTTCCAGACTAAAATTTGCACCTTAAGGAAACCTCCTCCCTCCCCCCCAAGAATGCCCATTTCCTCTCTTTTGATTAGCAGCAAGATCTTTCTTATTAAAAGTGAGGCATTTTGAAATTTTAATTTAATTTTGGTTTTCTAAAGTGGATTATTTGCTTTGTGGTATATATATATATATATACACACATATATAAATAAAGGCTGCAGCTCTTAGACTACGCCTGTTGTCTGTAGCTTTAGACACATTTGATTGAGCTGTGGTTACTGAAGAGTTTTATGCCTTAAGCAAGGATTACATTTATCAGTAAATTTTCAGCTACTTTTGTGTTCTTACAGTCGTAACTTCAATATTAAATTGTTAAAAATACCAGCAAAAGTTCCAAGTCAAACCAAAGATGCTGTGTCCACTTCAATTAACACAACAGATATTTTAGAACACTTCTGTTAAGTGTCCCTAACTTGAACCTCACTTCTACAAAAATTAGATTTTTAATTTTGAAAATGCCAAATAATTTCACCTTCACAGTGTTGGGACACAGTGTGTGTGATTTTTGCTGTCAGCCAGCCCAAAGTAATCAGCAGCAGGGGTTTCCATCCAGACAAGAACAGATCCAGCCCTGCTTTAAAGTCCTTGCAGACATTTACAGCCATTCCTGATTTAATTAAGTCAGGCTCTGTTATTCCCCCATGCCAAGAGGACCTGAGTGCAATCTGAGCTCTACAGGAGAGCTGGCATTACCACACCTGAAAATGGAAACCAAATCTTACCTTCAAGAAAGGTCATGCTTGTGCTCTTCTTGGAAATTAAAGCAGGACCTGTGACTAGAGAAAAAAACTTCAGTTTTTAACAGTCCTAATCTGACTGTAGTGATGGTCTGTGCCATCCATGGAAGAGCTGCATGTGCTTTAAAGCACAGCTCTGCAGATGGATTTCAGTATTGAAGTGTTCAGCATCCCTAATTTAAATGTGAGAGCTGTGAGAACCCCTGGTCCCAGGGGATTAAATTAACAAAAATGCAATGCTGCACCTCGTCAGCACCACTCAGGGGATTCAGACTAATGGACTTGGGGAGACTGAGTCACAGAAATTCCCCCCTAACTCAGCAGAGAGCAGGGCAGTGCTGATATTGGTTTCCCTGCTGTAGCCTGACCTGCCCAGCTCTATGAGCAGCGTTTGTGCTCTCCTGTTGTCCTGGCATGATCAGGTTTATCCCTGAATTCACAGGAATGGCTCAGAGCCTGGATTTTGGAAAATCCCAGCTCTACAGAGACAGGGCAACTGAGAGGCATTTTAAAAGATTTTATTCCATTATCAGTCTCGTAGAAGGGTGAGACACAAGAGATGTAAAACTCAACACCATTCTATCAGAAGCCACCCTATTTCCTGGTTACAATACCTTAGAAATGTTTCTCAGCCTACCAGCTTTTGCCACACAGTGCTGCTAATACTTCTAACACCACCTATTATTTTGAAAATGCCAAATAATTTCACCTTCACAGTGTTGGGACACAGTGTGTGTGATTTTTGCTGTCAGCCAGCCCAAAGTAATCAGCAGCAGGGGTTTCCATCCAGACAAGAACAGATCCAGCCCTGCTTTAAGGTCCTGTTACTAGGACCTTATAAATAATAGGTCATCTATTATTTTACCCCACGTGGTCTTGCTACAATGCATCTTTCAGAGTTCTAATTCTCCAAAATACCTGGTCTTTTTGCAAGGCCATCTTTTGAAACTTGTTTTCAGTTCAAGCTCTCTCTCAGCCATGTTGTCTCTATTCCATGGCCTTGCTAATCAGCACACCTTATCTCAGAGTTTGCAAACAGATGTACAAGACTGTGTGAGCTTTCAGTCAGGTTTTGAGAGTCCTTTACAAATCCATTTCTCACACCTGGAGAGGTCAACAGAGAAGCTCCTGCTGATTCCAGTGAACTCTGAAAACTCCTCACCTCTCCAGCCTCTGTGCTGAATCCAGGCTCCCAACATATCTCAGGAATAAACCTGTTTCCATGGAGCCACGATCGATTTAACCCCCAGCTGAAGGGATGTATAATTGAACAGCTTCTGTTCACTGCACCCAGGACCAGCAAATGAGTTTTAAAAGTCCAGCCTTGCTAACCAGGGGCACCTCACTGAGCTTTTCAGCATGGTTTTCCAAGTTTTCCCAGCCACTGGGCAGGAGAGTGCTGTCTCAGAACATCCTTAAAAATGCATGAAGCCGCTTGCGTGACAAGGCGCAGACGGAAAGGGAGCGCTCCTGGCCTTACCTTTTCTGTCACCATTTCATTATTTATTGACAGATTTGCTGACTTTAGTCCTGGAGTGGGTATTGATTTACATGGTGAGGCCCCTTTCACATGTTTTTATAACTTAGACACCTCATTAAATCCAAGCAGGAAGGGATCAGTTGTGCAGGTGCACCAGCCCTGTGAGGCTGGACATGCACATGGCTTATCCATAGGGAGCCATGTGCATGACCCCTGGAGTTAATCAATTTTTCCTTCCTTACTCAGCTCAGTGTCAGAGAAACCCTTAAAAATCCATCTGTTCTCCTTAAAGTTACTTCTGGAAAGGACAAAGCACATGGCAGGTCTTTTGAAAGTGCAGCACTGTGTTAGAGACCCAAGTTCTGCTTAGAGAAATGCAAACCAAAAACGTGCTTCAATTCCTGTTCCTTTAGATCTTCCAGGAAGAGGTAACAATGTGATAATCAAGGCTCCTGCCATCCTCTCAGGCAGCTGCACAGTCTGTTATGTCAATGGAGTTCAGATGGATGATCTCAGTTCAGCTACAGCAGTCATGCTTTTGCTTTAAGACATCTTGATCAAAGGCTTTTTCTTGGAATCAGAAGGCTTAAATCTAAATAACAAAATGAATCACCTTTTAAAAAAGAGAAAAAAATCCACATTAGTTGGAATCCTCATTTTCAGTCACTTAAACCTAATCTCCAGTAAGTAGAAATCAATTTAAAGTCTTGCTGAAATCAATAGAGCCAGTGATTTATAGCAGTAGCAAATTTGGCTCTTGAACTACAGATTTCCTGATACCCTGGTGCTCCTTAAGAGATAACTCCAACGATTGTAGTCAACAGCAACTGTTGTTTTTATTTTGCTCTGTGAATCACAGCTGGTATTTTGAGTATTTTTATGAAAATGCCAGTTCTAGCAGACTGCAACATGAAACATTTAACTAGGTGTTACAGATCTCCAAACCATCCATGAGGGTGCAGTTTTTGTGTAGAAAGTTATAAAGTACAGCCCTGCAGGGGTGACAGGGAATTCTGATTTCTCCAGCTAAAAATAGGAAACCTGGCTATTTCTCTGTTTTTCACCTATTTAGGTGAAAAATGTAGACAGCATAAGGGTGGGGTGTTTTTCTGCCTGCTGAAACACAGAGAGAAGCACAAGAGGATGTGGTGCTGTGGGTCAGAGAGCCAGGAAGGGCAGGTTGGCAGCTGAAATGAATCCTGCATTCAGTCAGTTTAAAAGTACTCCCCAAATGCTGAGCACTTTAATCATTTTTCCTGGGCACCTGAGCAGAGGTTGAAGCTGCTCTGGAGAAGGGAAGGGCACATACCTGCCCTCACAGCAGCTTTTTCACTAATGAGGAAGCTGTGCCCTGTCTCCTCCTTCCTTCCTTTCTCCTTCTGCTACTTGGCTGTTCTCAGACTTTCTGCCATTTATCCTGGATCACCTCAGAGGATTATTAAATCCAGTTTTTGTCTTGAAAAAGTGGCCTCAGCAGGAGCCTGTGAGCTCCTGAATGTGCTGATAATGGTGTGCTCCTGTTGACAGAGTGAGCTACGATTCTCATTCATATGGCCAGTCAGAAATTTGCACATGGAAATTCCATCTCCATTTCCATTACTGATCAACATTGGCTCTAGAGAGTGGGGCCCTGGCATTCAAAGCACTCTTAAGAAATTTTTACTCTGTACTTGTGGTGTTTTGCTGCAAGAAAATAACAATTATCCACAGAATTGGGAAGGCAGCTCCACACTGGGCAGATCCTGGGACCTGTATCAGCCAAGCAAGGAGGTGCAGGACTGATCCTCTTCACCCCCCACTTCTTGGCCGAGCAGGACACAGGCCCAAGCTAAGCAAATAATTGGCTTTATTGCTCATTAAGTGTGCTCATCCCTGGTGCTGCAGAGCCCTGCAGGTGAGGGGATGGTTTCGGCGCAGTGCGGACACGAGATGGACAGGGAGGGAGCACCAGCAGGTTTCCAACACTGACAGCAGCAATTGTGAGAAATGTTACTGCTGCTAGCAGCCTGGCTTCAGACCAAGCTGCTGCTGTCCAAGAAAGCTTTGCCTGCTAAGTTTTTAATGGTGTGTCAGTTCTGGATGTGACAAAGGCCTCTGAGCATCACTTACACTCTTTTTTTTTCAGCAAACCTCTCACCTTGTCCTTGCAAACCCTCCATTCTTTCCTCGTTTCTAATGCAAGTTTTCCCTTATAGGCAGTCTTTGTCCTGAAAAACAGCCTGTGAGTAGCAGCAAAGGCTTCACTGATTTATTTACTGTGCTAGTGAGCTGGAAAAACCAAATCTAATTTTTTTAATCAGCATAAACCTGAGCTTGGAACTACGTCAGCAGCTCTGTCTCCTTTGCTTCCTTTCAAAGGAAAACACAACATCCCATCAGTGCTTCCCCTTCCAAAGTCAGCACAAGCCAAGAGATGCCCAACAGAGTGGGACTCCATCTGCACAGCACTTGTACACCCCAGCACTGCACAAGGTCATGATTTGCTCCTAAATCAACATAATTACAGCAGCACCTTCCCTGAGCTAACAAGACTGTAAGAACTCAACCCTAGCATGGTTTCTAATCCCATGGAATCAACCCAGAGAAATCTCTGAGAGCTTTTTTTCTGCCCACTCACCTCTTGAAGCAGGATGTGTGAATGCCCTATGCAAGCAGTCTCATCCTTACCTTTGTTAAATAAAACACCCTGTCATAGTCACCAGCCCTGCTTCTCAAAACTTTCTGAGATAATCTCTCAAATAGCACAGAATTTCCTCCACATGGCAACCAAAACTTGAAAACCCTCAGGCTGTCACCCTCACTGATGGTATCTCTGTTGGAGTGTTGTGAAGACAAATTGCTTTTGCTTTAGTGGAGGTTCTGATTCATGAGAAAATGCATAGACCTCTCATGTAAAATCTTGGTAAGAGCATCTTTCTTTGCAGTCTGTGATGATCCTTGTATTGAAAATAGCACAAATCCTTAGAATTTTTTTTTTTCTGGAGAAGATGAAAGCAAAAAGAAAAACACCATGCAAGTTCTCTGGCATTTGAAAGAGGAATGAGGTAAATCTTTTGGGAGACAGGAGTGCTTCTCAGCTTGGTTTAGTTCTGCAGACGAGACAGCTATCTTGAATAAAATCCAAGAGAAATTCAGCAGTGATGTTTTTCCTTGCATGTAGCCTGTCAAATTCATCCCAGCCCTTCCCACACCTGAAGCTGACCTCTGGAATATGGCTAAAAATGTCTGTTGTTTTTATTGCAAAGTGTTTTATATCAGCTTAGTTGTACTGAAATAAGGATAAATTATTTTTATTCAGTGTCACATTAACTCAGGAAATACTCCCTTTTTGGTAGAATGTGTTGCTTATTGTAAATATCACAGTAAGTGATTTTTAGAGTTTGTTTACAAATATTTATTTGAACTCACATTTTTTTAAATGTACTATACTAAATAATTCATTAGAGGGTTGGCCATTAAGGAAAAAAAAAAAAAGACTGAGGTAGCTCTGGCTTAAATTGCAGCATTCAGATTTGACTGGTTGCTTATTATTTCTGTATAAACTCAAGGTTCTTATACAGCAAATTCTCCTTTCTTAAAAAACTGCAGAATCACTGAAAGGTCAGGGTGGGAAGGGACCTCCAGTCCGAACCCCATTTTTAAAAATGCATCAGAAAATGGTAGTTTTAGAATGTCTTTTGTACTAATTAAGCCAAAATGCATGAATTATTAAACATGCTCATTTACAGTGCTCATGCACTTGAAAGGTTTGCTTTCATTACTAATAAGGCACAAACATAGCTGAAAAGAGGTAATTAGAGCATCAAAGGCAATGAACCATCCTGAAACTTCATAATGTTTTGCCCATAAAAACATCATTCAGCTGAATAGCAAGAAACCAAAAAAATGCCAACACTGTTGTGTCCAGAGGATAAGAACCAAAGTCTTCCCAAGCAGCTCCAGAGATACAGCAAGAAGCATTTTTTCTGCTCAAAAATACCTTCAGAACTGATGTAGGAATGGCAAAGGTGAACCCCTGTGGTTACATTTCAAAGATTGTGTTTTCAAGTCAGAAACCCATTAGTTCTTCTAAATCAAAGACTTTTTTTTTTTTCTCATCCTGCGAGACCGTTTCAACCCTAGCACAGAAGAAAAAAGTTCCATTCTCAAAATTCTTCTTTGCCAGTGATTTTAATAATGTGCCCTGTTTTTTAAGCAGTTGCAGGGAGAGATGCTCCTTGCAGATGAGAAGGAGCACTGACGCTTTTTATGATGGGAAAATGTGTACATCACATCAAATAATGAGGGCTCTGCATAAACCATGTCAGAGATTGTGCTTTGAGTACCCAGCTTTGGAGAACAAGTTACACTCTGTGGTTTCTCATTACTGAAATCCTGCTGGAACTTTGCCCCCAGACATTTAGAAAATTGCAGTAAAATGACTGCATATTGTTTACACAGATTATTGACTATGCTTTCTTATGTAGATTTAAGGAGGGGGAAAAAAAGGTCTTTTTTACATAGCTCGGGGCTCCTCAATACACTTGAGAAATGTCTAGACAGCAGCTTGAAAACCAGCCTCCATCTCTGTAAGGTTCAGTGCTCATCTTTTTTGTAGTCCACTGATACCCGTGGCTCTCAAGAAGCAGCAAATGTGCCAAGGCACAGAAGCAGCACCGTGAGGTACCCACGGGGAGCTGCCAATGAGCCACGCTCCAGCTGCTGCACCACACCAGCTCCTTCCTGGAAAGTCAACCAAAAAAAGCAGAAAATGCAGTAGAAAGAGGGAGTGGGTGTAAAATGTCCTGGCTGGTGTTAACAAGGCAGTGGCAGCTCCTCACAGGCAGTGTTGGGTGACAGACACCTCTGGGAGAAGGCCGATTGTTGTGGGAAATAGAAACATGGAGTGGTTTGGGTTGGAAGGGAGGGCAAAGATCACCCAGTGCCACCCCTGCCATGGCAGGGACACCTCCCACTGTCCCAGGCTGCTCCAAGCCCCAGTGTCCAACCTGGCCTTGGGCACTGCCAGGGATCCAGGGGCAGCCCCAGCTGCTCTGCCCACCCTGTGCCAGGGCCTGCCCACCCTGCCAGGGAACAATTCCTAATTCCCAATATCGCATCTAACCCTACTCTCTTTTAGTTTAAAGCCATTATTCCTTATCCTATCACCCCATGCCCTTGTCCCAAGTCCCTCTCCAGCTGTCTTGGAGCCCCTTTAGGCACTGAGGGGGCTCTGAGGTTTCTCTGGATCTCTGTCTTCTCTAGGCTGAACAACCCCAGCTCTCCCCTCCTATCCCCACAGCAGAGGTGCTCCAGGACTGAGTTCAACACAGAAAAATTTTCTTCTTCTGCTGGGGATGAGGGACTCCAATGGAGCATGGGAGTGGGAGAAAAACCCCCCTTTCTAACCCCAGCAGTCTCTAAACATTCCTGGCAAGAGGGAAGTCATCACTTTGGCATTATAATTAGTCCCAAAGCTCTCACACCAGCTGTTGCCATTTCCAAGGTGCATTTTGCTGGCCCTGACAGTGAAACCCCCACACCTGAGACAGCCAAACCCAGCACCTCCATTAGACAGAGGGCAGAGACAGATGTGGGGAGCATCACTCTCACTCCTACACTCCTACCTCTCTCCCACTGGGGAGGAGTGGGGCAGGAACAGAACATAATTCTCCAGGGTATCACAGTGTGTCACAGCCACAAGGAGCAAGTGACACAAGAACTTCCCATCCTGGCTGTCTCCTCCCTTCACGGGGAATGCTCTTTGGAGCAAACCAACCCCACAGCTGCATTTTGGAAGCACTTGGACTACAAGGGGATGCAGAAGCAGAAGAACTGATGTGACCAGGGGGTCTGGGTGCAAAGGGGACAGGACAGGTGTTGGACAGCACGGATGTGCCCACAGGCAGCTTGGCTCAATGCCTGGGGAGAAGTGCAGGGAGTTGGTGCCTCCCTGCTCCCACGTCCATGTCCTGCTGTCCTTCATCCTAGCAGCAGCAGCAACCTTGCTGTCTCAGCTGAAACAGGTCTGACATGCTTGAATTATGCTTGGCATGAGAGGTACTGCAGGAGAATCAGGCAAACCAAGGAGTAAAACCAATTAAAGTTAACATCACTCCTTTCTCAAGAGGCAATCAGTGTGATTATCATGACAAACCTCCCCCTCTCCCTCCAACTCCAGGGTGTCTGTCAGGCTCATCTTGAGATACTCCCATCTTACTCCACGGGGGTAAAACACCACGTGCTGTGAGCCTGTGCTGGAGATGCATCCAAAAAAAAACATATGGTGTTAGACTGTGCCTGAGGGATTTCTATAGGAATAAACACAGATTCTGGCCAAATGCAACTCCTCAGCAATTCTCTGTCTGTGACCTGGAATTACAGATAGAGCAGATGCTGTTGGTCTTTTAGCTAAGACTTGCAGTGCCTTGACTTACGTGGGAAAGCAGAGGACCTGTTTTATTTTAGGTCACTGGACAGCTTTTAGCTGGGCTAGAAAGAACAAAATTGTTATACATTGTTTTATTATGAAGAACTGCTTTCCTGGTCTGTTGTTTATGCCACTGGCACAGGTCAGCCTTAATTTCTCCTGCTGTAAATAGCTCATGGAGAGCTACACAGGTGGTGTGGTGCCAAGAGTCTCCTACTTTAAACATTCAGGATGCATCCCATCTGTAGATGAGGCTCTGGGTTTGATATCAACCATAAAAAAAAGCAGCTCCATACCTGCAGAGATCTGTAAAGAAAAGAAAATACTGCTCTGAATGCTCCTGTTACTGTGCTTTTTTTTCATACATAGGTGAAGTTACACCATCAAATATTTTTAGAAGGGAATGTCATTATGTGCCTGATTGCCTCTCATTTCCTTGAAGGAACATCATGAATGCCTAACAGGCCCAGGAGTCGGGGGAAATAATGAATAAGAGGTTTTCTTGACAATACAAAGCAGAAAGTTGATGCAAGAGCTCAGGTGCCAGTCCCAGTGCATTTTGTTACCACAAAACCAGCAGCATCTTGGTGGTCACAGCGGTAAAAAATTATTAGTGAATTAAACACAGTGATGATGGTTGACAGTTAAATTTTGTTACATGAGGACAAGAATGTTTTTATTTTATTCAGAAATCTCTTGAAGACTCCAGCCTTAACACTCTTCCATCTATTTAAAATAGTTTAGTCATTCTACTCAAGACTGGGGCTCATTAATTGGAATTGTGAAGGTTTCCATTTAAAATGGAAAATAAAAATCAGAAATTTACTGAGCCTCCACATTTTCCAAGTTTTTGACAAAGGAAAAGCAAGACCTTTTCTCTTCAGATTTTGAGGAAAAGCTCCTGGTCTTTTCATCTTATCTCCTTCATGCCGTGAGTGCATGTAAAGAACATTGCACTTCTCATTCCATTGCGAAAACAAATATTAAGAGTGAATTCTTGTGGATCTGCCCAAAAGGAATTTGTTGCACAATTCTGTAAGATGATAGCACAGTAAATAGCTGACAAATAATCTATCAATCATAAATTCTGATCACAGATCCTCCCCTTTGGTGGCCAAACCAGCTCGAGTCGCTCCCGCCAGGTGAGGGCTGTGCAACGTGCGCCCCAAAATCAAGACTCACTTCTCCCTTTTGCCTCCCCAGGTGATCTCATGCATTTGCCACCCTACCTTAGGATGGACTTTTTATTGAACCGTGGCGTGCAGGGCACGAGCAGAGACCTGGGTTTGGGGCAAGCCTGCTTGGAGCCACAGAAAAGCCGAACCTTGAAGCGTCCCACCGTGCTGGAGCCGATCCCCATGGAGACATCCTCCACGAGAGATGTCCAGTCATGGCAACCTGGTGCTGTGGCAACGTTACCTCAGCGAGAAGGAGCTGAGCTAGGACAGGCTCAAGCAAAAATGAGCAGCTCCCAAGAATCCCTGCTGGACTCCCGGGGCCACTTGAAAGGAAACAATCCCTACGCAAAATCTTACACCCTGGTATAACGAAAAGAGCATGGCTGGACAGTGGCTGTAAATATTTACACTGAAAAACAAAACAAAACAAAAAAAATGTCCAATGAAAGCTACCTTTTTTTTATTGAATTCCAATATTTATAATTAAAGAAGAAGATTGCCAAAATATTTGACAAAAAAAATAATAATATGAACGACAGACAGTGCAAAGACTCTCTTGCTTTTTTTCTGTCTGAGTGTGAGCTTCATCTGACTGGACATCTGAATT
Organism: Ploceus nigricollis; assembly: GCA_013399945.1. NCBI lineage: Eukaryota > Metazoa > Chordata > Aves > Passeriformes > Ploceidae > Ploceus > Ploceus nigricollis. The sequence continues at coordinate 87,052 of VXBC01004522.1, forward strand.
TTTGGGTAAAAGAGTCCAGTTTTCTGATCTTCACAAGCGTTTGTGTTTTTACTGATTTTCTACGAAGTGCATGGAGACTTAACAAAAACATTTTAACTGGAAGTTCCATCAGACAAGATTTAAAAGGGAAAAAAATCACAAAAAAAAAAGAAAATCACCCTCTTTGTGAATTCAACAGGAACATTGATTTGGAAAAACAAAAAGTCTTTTGTCATGTTTGCACTTTTTTTTTTAAATTAGAAAATGGGTCCTTGATTGTTCTTTTTTTGTTGTTAATTAGGATGAGTGATGTCAGTGGAGTGAGGAGATTGATTTGGGTTTTTTTTTTAATATTAATTTAATGAGACACTCTTTGCATTTTGTCTATGCGAAATAAAAGGGTCTTCTGCCTTTATTTGTGATGTCTGCTTCCATCACCTTTTGCTGTGGTTTTTCCAAAGTGTGATAATCATGTCAGTGCCATCCTCTGAGTAATGTCTTCTTGTGCCTTGGGAAAAAGGAAAAGGAGCTCAGGGGTCACATTTTTGGAAAAAAATTTGGGTTCACTAACCTTTTTTTTGCTACCATGGTGCAAAGAGGCAGAAGGGTGGAAGCCCTGAGTGCTCTGAACCAAACCCACCCAGGACTCTGAGCATTTGGTCCATCTCACACCAGGAAGCTTTGGTTCAGCTTCAATATTTTTTGGATCAGAAGAAATGCGTTGACATTGCTTTACTTCCTCCTTAGAAATGGATCTTTAGTCCATTTGGGAGCAGCTCTTATGGAAATTCTTTGCTTACGTAAGGACTGGGGTGGAAAAAAACCGACAACTTCTCCCATAATAGGAAAAATGGGAGGAAAAAAGTTATTCCAGGTCTTTCTCTAGAGGAAAAAAAGCTTGTTACGTGGGAGCTGTCAGCTCATATTACTTCGTTGCATCCTCTGATTCCATGAGAAGTGATATTGCTTGTTTTATGCAGAGCATAAAAGATTGAGTACCACAGTCGGTGTTTTTAACACAACAGCCCTGCAGCCGCCTCGCTAAGTGCCTCCTTGTGTGCGTCCTGGCCACTTGTGTGTGCCCTGGCCAAGGCAACACGGAGCAGAGCGTCCCAAATTGGTGCCAGCACGTTGTTCAGCACTGGCTGGAGGTACCAGCTGTGCTCTGGTAGCAGCAGAGCTCGGGGTGCTCGGGCAGGGTGGGAGCTCCCCGTGATTTCCCTGGCTGTGGGCATTGCTAATGCAAACATTTCTGCACCGCGCCCAACTCGGATTGTTCTAAAACACAAAAGTGCAGCAATGAGTGGTTGTTTTGTCACTGTTTTTAATGGGATTGTGCTGTTGAAAGGGCACTAAGTGAGTACTTTAAGTGTCTTGAAATGAATCAGGTTGCGCTTGCACCCATAGCTTTGCCAAGCCCAAGGGCTAAAGGTCTGCAGAGCTGAACAGAAGAGACCAAATGAAGACATCCTCAAGGTATGTACTTCTTCTAGACCTGCAGATTGCTGAGATGTCACTCAGTTAAGGGATCATTTCCCATCTAGTCTGCATGTCTGACCAACATGGTTATAAAACATTAAAATATTTTTTAAAGTACACCAAAAATTAAACAAACCAAACCAACCCCCAAAAAACAAACAAACAAACAAACAAACAAAAAAAAAAACACCAAACCAAAAAAAACCAGCCAACCTTTTGCCTCCAAACCAGAAATTAAAAAGGAAATGTTAAGAATTACCCATGAAGTATTTCCAGACAGAATGAAGTAACTATCTGTTAGCACTATGTTTCAGTTGATATGGGGGTGTTTGGTCAAAGGTTGGGCTCAGATCTTGGAGGTCTTTTCCAAGCTTAATGATTCCATGAAAAAAAGATTAAGCTATTCATTTTCTTTGGTTTGATGTGTTATTTCTTTTTTCCATAGAGAAAAATTGTGTTAATAAGAACCTAATTAAAACATGCAGAAAGAAATGTCTTTTACTATTTCCCATTGAAAAAGCACAGAAAATGAAGCTTTTATAGAAGATTTTGGGGCAATTCAGTCCTATTTTATTCCCTCAAAAGTCTCTCTGCTGTGCTCAGCTTGAGGTGGATGGGGCATTAGCACTGCATGTAGAAATAAAAATTGATTTACTCAGTAGCATTCAGGACTTTTGAGTCTCCAAACACTTTCATATTCTATATTCAAAGCTTCCTCCTTGTCCTCTGTAAAAAGGTGAAAAGCTTTTGGACAAAACTGAGGTTTGATACATTTGTTCCTGTGGCTCTTGGCTTCCTTCAGGCACAAGGGTGATGGGTTCTGTGGCTGCCCATCAAAACTTCAGTGACAGGCAAGAATGAACCAGCAATGGAGGCAGGAAATAGCCACATTTTAAACTCCTGGTGCCTGCTGATAGTGGAAATATTCCAACATCTCCCTACATCTGCATTTGGCTGATGATCTGGAAAAGTGTCAACCGTCCTTGACTTAATGAGACTCTTCCTCCTCATCTGTATTCCATGTGCCTGCTAATATCCATCCTCCTTATGAACTGAGGATGCCTTTGGGGGGCCCATATTCAAATAAATCCACTGCAAGTCTCCTGCTGGTTGAAATCAGAGTGGAACCAGGCTGCTGCTTCCCACAGGAGGCCGGGAGCAGCGGGGAGCCTGGCTCCGTGCCCGCATCCCGGCGGATCTTCAGCGCGTGCAGCTGTAAACACAGTGTCCTGCTTTGAACAGACAGGTGTCTGCTGAGGAAGGCAGGAGCCTCCCCTGAAATGGAAAATGGAAACCCCCCTCCCTCTGAATTGTTATAATTTTGAAATTAAAGGGCTCTCGGGCAAAGATATGGGAATGGGAATAACAGTTCTTTATTAGAGAAACTAAAAATACAAATGCAATAATACAAACAAACAANAGCACGAGCACAGTCCCCTTGGCTTGGGGTTTCATTGGCTTTTCATCTTCCCAGCAGACAGATAAACATGGGCAGGGGCTCGGAGGGACTCCCTGTTCTACTCCCATCCGGTCCAGGCAGAGGGATCTTTTCTCGGATCAGTGCAGCTGGGAGCAGCTGAGTCCCTGCTGGATGTGCTGAGCTGCAGGACCCAGGTGACAGGAGAAGAGCTGATGTGTCCCTGCCAGCACCATTTCAAACACTGGAAAAGAACCATCAAAATCCATGGATCCTGCATCTTGGCATGTGATATGCTTAGAATCATGGAACCATTAATGTGGGAAAAGCCCTCCCAGCCCATGGAGTCCCAGCTGTGCCCAATGCCCACCTTGTCNCTCCTGCAGGACCAGAACTGGACACAGCCCTGGAGGGGCCTCTCAGAGCCAGCACAGAGGGACAATCCCTGCCCTGCTCCTGCTGGACACACAATTCCTCATCCAGGGCAGGTCCATCAGCCTCTTGCCCACCTGGGCACGCTGCTGGGCTCACCACTTCCCCCACTGCACCAAATGCCCTCTTGGAAAATATTCACAGAAGTGAAAAGAGCAGTTGGCATCAGCAGGAGCTCTCCAAAGAAAAGCCCTGAAGGTGTCAGAGCATCAAGGTATCAGTGTGAGCACATCTTGCACAAAACTGTGAGTCCATCTTAGTCCCAGGGTGATTGGAGACTTTACTTCAAAAGATGAATTTAAGAGCTAAAATTCTTCCCCATCTTCTGTCTCCTAGAAATCACACCTCCTGAGAGAGACTCAGTCCTTTTCACATTACACTTTTCCTCGTACCCCAACCTCAGCTAACCCTTTAATGACTCACAGATAGCAATTAAGTCTCCCTTTTTGTCTCAAGTGAGTTAGCAACTCCCTCACTCCTGCCTTTTCTAAGAACCCTTTTATCCTTTATTCCATTACTGTTTCATTTAAATTGTCTGATTAACACAATTGCAGTTTAACTCAGTAGAGTTTTTCCCTCTCCTTGTTTTCAGGTTGAAACTTGCTTTTCCTATCCAGAACCAAAGAAATTATGACTGTTTAAATGTTTATTTTTTGGTCATTTAGTTTTACCCAGGTGAGCTCCACGGCAGTGGTACCATAGCTAAGAAGAGTTAGGAGTTATGAGCAAGGTGAGGTATTATTTCACCAAATAACACAGTTGAAAAACAAACAAAACCACCCTGGGTTGCCATTTGGGACAAAAGAGAGTCCAGAGGAGCTTTGTGCAATCAGATTTCCCATTTTCCCAGCTAGCTGGAGGGATGATACCCATCCCTGGCTTCCAGGTGGGCAGTAGGTCTCTTCTTGAATCCATTAATTGAGTGATCAGGAGTAAAAGTCACAAGACTTTGACACCCAACTCACTTTGGCAGCACAGCCAGGTTGGGTTTTTGCTTGGGTTTTTATTTTTGGGGGGGGTGTCTTTTTTATTCTGAAGATATGAACAGCCAAGAATTGGGGAAAAAGGGGCAGCTGGACAGGCAAACTCTGCCAGCACATTTTCCTGAGCAGGCTGAAAAACTATCCCAGGAAAGGAAGCTTTATTTTAAAAGGAAGGAAAGGTAAAAAGAAGGGGAAAAAAACCCCATACAGCCTGCTCATAGTTTTAGTGCTAGTCAGGTTATTTTAGGTCACAGCAGTTGCTTAATGGGCTCTCTTGGTTGACTATGAAGCATTCCAGCAGGGAAAAGAGAGTGCTTTTCACCATTAATTTTCTCTGAGCTTGCCTGAGCCTCCCAGGGGAAAGCTCCCCTCCCTGCCCAGAATGAAAATGCCTTTGTAGAAGTGCAGGAGCCCAGCACACCCTGCCCACACTGCTGGGGGGTCACACAGAGCACCTCCCTGGGGAGGGGCTTGGACTTTCCCAAATTATTCCTCCTTTTTCCACGGTGAGTGTTGTGCTCATTGGCGTCAGGATTTCAGGACAGAAGGTGCTAGAATGGACAAAAAAAGGCTCCATAACTATTTTCAGGGTTGACAAGGGCCCTGCCAATTTCCCAGCAGGAATTCAGCATGGGTGAGTTTGGCACGGGGGCTCCACAGCCTGCAGCACCCTCCTCCTGGCTCTGCCCTCCCAGATTAAGGATTTTCCCCTTCACAGGCACCTGATTTTAGGGCCAGATGGTGGGCAAGGGGACAAGTGACAGGGAGGACCCTGAGACAGAGCTGACCAAACACAGCCACGGTGAGAGGGGACAGATTTCCCTCCTGTTGGAGCAGCCACCTGAGCATAAAATGCAGGCCAGTCTCCCTGCAAAGTTTGCAGGTGTTTGTTCTGGTGCTGCTGGACACACACTCAGAAATTCTAGCCAGTGATTCTTTAAATTATTTTTTTTTATTAATGGGATATATGTGCACATGAAAGATTTTGAAATCTCTGTGACTGAGCACGAGAGAAAATGATCCCTGTCCTTGCCAACACCAGTTTCTCACAGTACCTAAACTAAAAAACTTGCTTTGAGAGAAATTAGCAAAGTCTCTGTTTTTACATTGGAACCACCAAGATTTCATCTCTGAGCCTGTCAGAAAGCACAGCCCACCCCCTCCAGAGCTCAAACCTTTGGACTCTTATTTAATTGGAAGTGAGAAGGATAGGTGTTTCATAAAAAGATAGCACATAATGGTGAGAGAAATCCACAACACAATGGCAAGAAAAGGTGGAAAACCTGAATAAATGCTGTCATTAAGGCACCTTGTCATCACAGCAGTAATGTGAGTTTGGAATATTGCCCAAGCTCAGTCGAGCCACATCTTTGCACCTTTTCTTTGCACCTAAAGTTTTCCTCTATGCTTTCTTTAGGGGTTCCAGTCTCAGTGGGATAGCAAAATCACCTGGTTCAACACTTTGACAGAGAAAGCAGAAGCTTCAGGGCTATTTGTAGTGCAATGAATGCTCTGGGTGGTGTGGGGAGGGAAGGGAGCCTTGCAGCAGGGGCTCGGAAATAACGAGCACATATTGAAACATTTATTGCCATCATTTTTCCAGTGCCTGTGGCTGATCCTGCAGATTTTCCCTGAAGAAAACACACTAACAGCTTGACAATCAGCTCTCCTCCCACACCCTTCCAGGTCTCATCCTTTCTTCCCATCCCATCCTGCCCTCAGTTTTCAGAGGGCTGAAGAAACTCAGTGCAGCTGCCTCTGGATCCTAGGGAACATCTTCTCTTCATCTCTGCTGGCATCTCCAGCATCTCCCAGCCCCTCTCACAGCCCAGGCTGAGCTCTTGCACCCCTGGTGTCCCTTCCTGTGGCACCCACCACCCTGCTCTGTAAAACCAGAAAAGTGGGGCCTGGGCTCCCCTGTGGGCAGGACAAGTCTCAGTGCAGACCATTCCCAAAAATCCTGGAGCCTGAAGCACAGACAGCTCAGCTCTGATGGAGAAGGGTCTGTCCAGAGGCTGGAAATCAAACAGCCAGCCTGCCTGCAGTGCCTGCCTGGCCCAGCAGCTCCCAGCTCTCCCAGGCAAAGCATTCCTGTTTTATTGGAGAGGATAAATAGCCTGGCAACATTAAAGACCTCACCTCTATTCCCAGGTGAGGGCAGGTCTGCTGGAGCAGGGGAGGCTCTGGGCAGGTCCCACTGTCACCTCTGCTCTGCCTGGAGAGCCAGAGGTGTGCAGGAAAAGTGGGAACTCACTGGGACTCTGGTGGATTTAAATAAAGTTATACCAAAAACACAAGGCAGGGATGTTTCTGCTCGTGAAGAGAAGCATTAGAGAGCTGTAAGGTTCTGCTCTGTACCAGATTCTTCACCTCTGTGTAATTGCTCCAACATTAGTAATAGTAAAATTATATGCTTCCATAAGGAAATTTAAATTAAATGGAACCTAAATCTATTTAAACTTTAAAACACTGAGCTCGTGCCACCTGTTCTTCCTATAGAACAAATTATATTTAAGCCCCAAGGTCAGCAGCAAAGGGAAAGCTTAATTAAAGTTGATAGCAGACTACATAATCACACCTGAACCTACATACAAATAGATGAAGAAGCACCAGGAGCCATTTATTTTAGTCTGATATCCTTGCCTGGGCTCTAATAAGATTTTCCTTTTAAAATGGCAACAGCTTCAGTTGCATTTCATCTTACACAGTACAGGAGGGAATGGATCCCTTGGCAAGCTGCTCTCCTCCAACCACAAAAGCTCCTTCATTAGTCTCTGACACGTTGGGCCATAGCTCTTGGCACTTCTAATTAAAATATCATCTCTGAAGGTGAACCCTCTGCAGTATTTGTAAGCAGAATCACCTCAGGTGGAGGAGCCAACGTGCTCAGGAACACAGAATTGATGAGGTGCTGCTAAAAATAACTCTGCAGCTTTCCTGTCACTTCAAAGAGAGCCAAGACAACACTCCAGAGAGAGGGTGAAGCTCGTTTCAGGCTTTATTTGAGGAGGATTTGGGACTGAGCAGCTGGAAAAGAGTGGGTGTGACCCCACAAGGGGGTCAGCTTGCAACACACGGGATGGGTTTGGGATTTAGGCTGCTCTTCCCTGAACCTGGAGCCCAGCACAGCTGGATGTGGCTTTCAGAGCAAACAGGGGGAGTTGGAGCACTGGGAAGGGGAGGGATTGAGGGTTTTTTGTGGTCAGTCTGGTGTCACTTGGCTCATCTGTGACTGTGGTGTGGGCACATCCCCAGAGCACCCGTGCTCTTGGCCAAGATCTGTGTCAGGGTGACCATCACAGCCCCTGCACTGCTGGGCACGTGGGGGAGGGAGCAGGGACAGCTGCTGAAACCACAGATGCTGAAACCACAGCTGCTGAAACCACAGCAGCAGCTCCTTCCAGCCACATCACTCTCCAGGCTTTGTCTCAGCCCTGTGTGTGCACACAGGCAAATCTGAATTTTTCTGGCCCACCCTTTAGCCAGTGTTGCCCTGTCCAGGAGATGATGTCCCCTGGTTCTCTTTGTCGATTTTTATTCTGTTCTTTCCCCCTCACAGCAAAAAGTTGAGCTCCTTAATCCATTCAGCAGCAGATCACAAGTCAGGGACTTGTAGAGACAAAAGCTCAGGGCAAGGTGAAGGGAGTAATTTGCACTGAGTAGAACCAGAAGAGAAGAAAAAGAACTGAGTGAAATCTAAATGCTAGAAAGCCCATGATCTCCCCTCACAGCTATGAACCACTTTTCAGGCCCACATGCTCCCAGCAGGTCTCTGGGAGCTGCATTCAGAGCTGCCCCATCCCTTCCAGAGCAAACAGGAGCCCCACAGCCATTTCCACAGGTGGCACATGGAAATGGTCAGTGTTTTCCACCCCAGGAAAATGCAGAAAGCTTTATGCCAGAGCTGCCAGTGTCAGGAAGAACAGGTTTGGTACAAAGATTACTGCTGCTAATTATGATTATTCTCAGTAGATTTGTTCCAGCACAGCCTGATATTTAGGGACCTCACTGGAAAAGTCCACACAGTGGACATAAAATTTTTATGCCAGTCTCCTATTTTCAGTAGCAACCAGCTTAAAAACAACCTGGTTTCCTTCCAGTTCAACCAGCAGGCCCAAGATAAATGGGAGTTATCTTCATGTGAGGTTCTGAGGCCAACAAAACCTCTCCTGGCATTCCAAGGAATGGCTACCAAAGATGCCTGTTGGTAGCCTCTTTCTTCTGGAGTTGGGGTCTAGCAGAGGCTTGTGGGGTTTCAGCTTCTAGGTGGGGCCTTTGAGAGTCCCTTCCCAACACCCAGGCAAATCTCCAGCCTTTGGGTGACCTTGGACACTTCCCTCGGTTTCCAGGAAGCAGCCCAAGCCACCATCTGTAGCCACAACAGGCTGGGATTGGAAAATAAACATTTGCATTTATGGTTTTGCAGGTTTTTTCCTTATAAAATGAAGCGAGGCAAATTTCAGGGTTTCCATTCTCCTGGGAAGCTGCAGATCTCTTTTCCCTGAGAGGCAAACAAAGGATTTCCAGCACTCCCATTATCTAAGAGGAAAGACTGGTTTTGGCCACATCCAGTGATGAGCACACTGACAGATTTTCTCTGTGCTGCTTTGTCTGGAGTCTTGGTTTGGAAAGACAGGTGTCTGCTAAGGAAGGCAGGAGCCTCCCCTGAAATGGAAAATGGAAACCCCCTCCCTGTGAATTATTATAATTTTGAAATTAAGAGGCTCTCAGGCAAAGATATGGGAATAGGAATAACAGTTCTTTATTGGGGAANACCTCTGACAGATGGTGATGGACACACAGCCCCAGCCACATCTTCCAACCTGGGACCTCTGGAAACCAGAGCAGCCAGGACAAGGCTGGGCATGGCCTGGGGCTCAGCAGGTTTGGTGAAATCAGCCCTTACTGAGCCCAGGGTAACAACAACTTTCCTGGAGCTCAGTGAGGCTTCTAAAGCAGCACCTTTTTTTTTAGCTGTCCATGCTGGGCCTGAGAGAGCCTTGAAATTTTGCCATGCAAATTAGCAATTGCCCAAATGGCCGGGCAGCTGGAGCAGCAGAGCTGGAGCTGGTGGTGACATGGCTGAACTTAGCAGGGAGATTGAGATCCACAGAGCTCAGGGCACGTCCCAGTCCCAGGGGCCACCTCCAAACACACTGAGGAAAAGCAGTTTCTGGAGGAAAACATCACATTGTGTGCATGGGAATGACACCATTTCCAGCCCGTGAGATCTGAAGCAGTCTTTGCAGCTCAGTAAAGAGCATTAGCCAGGATCATGACAGAAAAGAGCAAGTCTTGCCCATTACCTAGCAATATATTGACTTGTTTCTCGTGTGGTTCCATAACAGAAACTCATCTCCAAAGCCTGCATGCTTCCAGTTTTATTTCCCAGTAAAACACACATCTAGCTCTGACAGGGCAAATTATTTTCACAGTCACTGAAGTCCCAAAGTCTTTAGCAGGGGTTTATGACGAGAGAAGCAGGCAGATGAGTGGGTGATAAAGACAGAAAGTGACTCAGTTGGGGAAAAAATGGCAGAGACCAGGAGTTAAAGCATTGGCAAAATTCACCACAACTTTAAAATCACAAAGGTGTACACAGGTGATGTCTGTGTCAGGACAATACAGCTTCTATCTTTTGGAGTTTTAATAAAAAATTTCAGCATTTAGTAACAGGAGCAGTGCTAAATATTAATGTGACCCTGAGAGTGACATGATGCAGCCTCCAAGACAGCAAAATGTTAATGTCAGACGTCTCTGAGCTTTTAATTTGGTGTTATTTGCACTGAAAAAGACGGTACTCTCCCCTGTGTGTGGGTACAGCAAGATTTGCTGTATTAAAGGCTCAGGAGCTGCAAACCTGAGAGGGGAAAAGGTAAAGTAAAGGTAAAGTAAAGGGAAAGTAAAGGTAAAGGGGTCTAACCAAATACCTCAGGGGGCTGAGTGCCTTACAGGCCCCCCACATGATGTGGTGGGGGGAAAGCTGCAGGGATCAGGTGATTTCCCCAAGGTCATTCTGCAGACAAGAGATTTCAGCCCTCACTGCTTTACACACAGGGCATTTGGCTCAGCCTGAACCTGGTGGCAGGCTGCCCAAAGGAGTTGTAGATCAAAGAATATCAGGATCTTGGAATGGTTTGAGTTGGAAGGGACCTTAAAGATCATCTCTTAAAGATCCGCCTGGCCTTGGAGACTTCCAGGGATGAGGCAGCCACAGCTTCTCTGGGCAACCTGTGCCCACGGTTGTTGGATAAATGTGGGAGAGGACCAGAGGAAGGAACCTTAAGCTGAGACAGGGGAAATTCAGATCACATATCAGAGAAAGAAAAAAAAACGGTTGTTGGATAAATGTGGGAGAGGACCAGAGGAAGGAACCTTAAGCTGAGACAGGGGAAATTCAGATCACATATCAGAGAAAGAAAAAAAAATTCACTGTTAGGGTGGCCAGGCATGGAAATAAGTGGCCCAGGGAAGTGATGGAGTCACCATTGCTGGAGGTGGTGCTGGGGGATGTGATTTAGTGGTTCTGGGGTCACAGGGTCAGTGCTGGGTTAATGGTTGGNAGGAGAAGAGAAGAGAAGAGATCCCCATGCCAGTTCTCAGGACTCTTCTTGCCTGGCAGTGAGGTGATCTTGGCCAGCCCTGTTTGATCTGTCAGAGCCATTTACCTTGGCTTTTCACAAACAGAATGCTCCAAGTATTTCCCAGCCATGACCATAATGTGAGGTCCCAAAAGCCAGGTGGGGTTTTGCCCTTCACGTGCAGGCATTTGCTGCTTCATCTCACCATGACCCCGTGCAGAGAAGCTCAGGAGTCTCTGTGGAACACTTGGACACCGTCTGACAGCGTCCCTGAAATGAAATTAGGGTCAGGAAATCTCCAGGGAGACAAGGAATAATTTTATGTTCATCTCAGCCTCTGAACAGTGAATCCTGAATAAAATACAGGTAGTAGAAAAGAAAAATGTCCCTTTTCCTATGAATAGGAGTGGGCTGGGGGAGGGGGGACAGAGGGTGGTGGAGTCAAAACCTGTGTCATAACACATTTCATCATGGAAGAGCAGGAACCATTAATACTGCAGGGGTATCTAATTCTGGCCTTTCTCCACTTCAGATGGCTGCCTTTGCAACCCAGTTATTTTTGATGTGCTTTATAGTGTGCAGAAACTTTCTGATGGGTTCCTAACCAATGACCTTGCCTGAAAAGATCATTGATGGTATTTTAATGACTTTCAGATAACTTTTATAGAGCTGAGGTTTTCAACCAGCAGGGTAGGCTTGGGTCTATACCTAAATATATTCTGTCTGAAGAAGTGTCAACTTTAAAAAAGCAGTGAAGGATGCCAATTACATCTCAACATTCCCCAGAGTGCTGGAAAATATCAATACATATATACATTTGTTAAAAAAAAATCACAACAAAACAGCAACAAAGTATATTATGCTGGAGAAAAACTTGCAAGCTTGATATATTTATAAAAATTGAAATATTTTCTGTACTTTTAGGAAAAGGTTTGCTATTTTTCCATCTTTTTTTTTTTTTTTGCTACAGTATTTACTGCATGATTTCTGAAGGCATTATTTGCCTTATGGAAGTAATTTTTTATGCTGTCTGAATATATTCAGAACATTCAGTATAGGAACATAACCAGAATATCTTGTGAACATATTCAGGATATATTCAGTAGGCTTTTACTGCAGGACACCTTTATTCCAGTGCTCTTCATAATCAAAATAACATTTTCACATCTACAGAAAACATCCCAGGATCTTCAAATATTGGTCACATCAGAAGATTTCAGGTATAACTTAATTCTTCAAACAGCTGAGCAATCACCTTAGAAGAAGATTTAAAGGACAAAGGCAGAAATTTCTTTGACACATGCAGCCCAAATGCCTTCCAGCTGCAGACACAAATCTGATTTATGATGGATTTCCAGCAGTAAATGTCCCTTTGGGGTGGTGCTGTTGGCTGGGCTGGGCTGGGTTTCTCCTGGGCACTCAGCTCCAGGGATGGTGGATGGGACAGTGGTGCCAACCTGCTGCTGGTGGCACTGGCTGATGCCACCCTGAGGAGCCACCAGAGAGCAGAGGGGCTGAGGGCTGTGGTGGGGAACTCACTGAAGTCATGGGAATGCTGCTGCAGGCTGCTGCAGCCACGTGCTTTGGGCTTTTTCTTTTCTTTAAATGCAAAAACATTTTAAAGGTTACCATCTCAGTGACATTTCCATGTTTCTCCTCTTGCTGGTGGTGGTGCAGCTGACAAATTGAAGGCAAAGTGTAATTTGAATTGCTGTTCTCTGGAGCGCCCTGTTTTCCCTTCTTGGCTCCCTCTGGGGGCTGGGCAGTGTTCCTGGGGCTGCTCAGAAATGCTACAGAATGCTGAATGCTGAGCTGGACCCCTCACAGCCCAGAGAGCATCTGCCAAACCCCAAAAAACAGCTCCTGACTAAGAGAAGAGCAAATAAAAATATTTTAAACCCATGTGATCATATGGGAGAATATCCAATAAGGATATTCCGTGTTTTATGAAACCTTTGATAATTGTCATTACACTTTTTGGGGGGGCTGTTCACAGCTGTTCTCTCTCAAATTTAACCTCCAAAGAAGCTAGAATATTTTGCAAGAAAGCTTTCCCTGAAGAGCTCCTGCAGAGAGAGATCCCTGCCTCCCTTCCCTGTGTCCCATAAAATGGGAGCTCAGGCTGCAGGCCACATCCCCAGCTGGTGAAATTGAGCACTTCTTGTCCAGCTGAGGACAATTTATTGATTTACACTACTAATAAAACCAGTCTCCTCCTTTTATTTTATTTTTTTAGGGAGATCTGCCTACAGGTAAAGAAATATTTTTTACCTCTCTGTACAACGTGCACCCTTTAAATTACAGGCACCTATATTTAAATGTATGCACACACATTTAAACTGATGTGTGCTTGTAACATAAGTAGCAAGTCTTCAGTTCACATGCAGGATTAGGTAATATATTACTTTATACACAAAATTAATTGAGGTAAAGTGTCTGGGGAATAACTCTTGTTAGACCAAAATCTGGAAAAACAGAGGTCTAGAGACAGGTGAGTTTTCTTCAGGTCATTTTCAGGGCTCATGTACCTCCAAGCTTGTCTTTCTTCCATTTTTTATGTTAGGTAAGCTAAACATAATTGAATTTTTACCCCCCAGCCCTTGTTTCACCTTCATAGCCTTAACCCATCCTGCTTACCCAGGGCTGAGCACAATTTGGTGCTTTCTCCTGGAGACATCACAGGCCTGAAAGAGCCCGAATTTCCTCTCTTTTTGACTTTCCTGGGGTGTGTTTGGGTTGTTTGTCCTCTCACAGTCCCAGAAGCTGCACAGCTCCTCTGTCTGGGGACTGCCTGGGGCCTGAGATCTGCTCATTTCTGTGCTGAGGAGAGAAGGGTTAATTAAACCTGTCCATCAGGAGGTGAAAACTTCCCCCTTTTTTCTCTTTTTTTACAATGGGAAGATGCACAAGTAATTGCCTGTTCCCGTGTCACCTCCTGTGCTGGGGCTGCTGGCACAGGGCAAGGAGGAATTGTCCTCTGGGAGTCAGAGGGAAAAGGGGAGAAAATGTGGGGGATTTGTCCAGTTTTGGGAAAACTTCTGGGAACAGCCTGGGAGAAGTTCATCAGTTCTGCAAGATGAAGCTCAGAAGCTGAAGCCTTTTTCCTTCTCTAAGAGCTGGTTAAAAGTAAACCAGATTCTGCTGCAATGAATTATTAAAAGCAGTTCATTTAACATCATGGTGATTTGGCTGAAGTACAGATAGGGCAAAGTGGTTTCCCAAATCTTATTGACTTCCCTAAGTGTCCTATTAGAGGACAAAAATGGGAGTTTGTCAGCAAAAAAATCTGCTGGACAAAACAACAGAGAGTAAAATGCTCTTTGGAGGAAAAAAGAGAATTGAGTTGGAGCTCCTGGTGAACAAACAAACAAAAAGTTTTAGAGTGGCAATATTTTATTTTTAAGTGGCTTGATAAATAAAAATATGCTCTGACTGTTGTGTCATACATCAGATTCCCCCTCTCTTTTGCCCTCTTCTGCCCTGGTCACTATTGTAATGAGTCATATTTCACCATCTGACTGAAGAGCTGAGTGTGCACAGCAGAACTCAGGGAATCACTCAGGGATGGTTTGGGAGGGATCATAAAGATCCCCCTGTTCCACCCCTGCCATGAGCAGGGACACCTCCCACTGGACCAGATTGCTTTGAGCCCCATCCAACCTGGCCTTCAATGTTTCCAGGGATGGGGTTTTGGTTTTTTTGGTTTTATGTTGGGTTTTTTTCCCTTTGGGATCTCTCTTGTTTGGGGGAGACTTTCTTGGAGTAGTTTTGTGTTAGGAATGAGAGATGCATTGGGCTTTTTTGGTTTCTAGCTTCTTGTTTTATTGTTATTTTATTAAAACTTTAATATGTTGTTTGTATTAGACTTTGTATGTAGGGAAATAGCACAGAAAATTTCTAATAATCTTGTGTTATAAGGTTTTTTAAGCCTAACCAAAAACTAAACTATTTAATTAAGAAGTGACACAGATTTTTTTTTAACTCAATAATTGACTCTTAAAGATTTGTAATGTGGATTTTCTTATTTAATTATAAGATACTATTTAAACTAATGAAGGAGAAGGAAGAAAAAAGGAACTTGAGATAACACTTTATACTTTTTATTTTGTTTTCAACTATAACATACTAAAACTTAAATTTCTCACTAAGTGATAAAATTTAAGTGATCTTAAATTTCTCACTAAGTGATATACTTACATTACTCTCTATAATCTATTTTATATTTTTGTGGATTTTAGTTTATTTTGAAGTCTAGGAAACTTTTTTTATGAACGAGGGTCAAAGTTAGTGCTCCCTTAGGGGTCAGGACTCCTTAGAGTAGATAGAGAAATATTCTCTTTGCTTTGGCTTCTAACAATGGGGCATTCACCACTCTGGGCAACCTGTTCCAGAGCCTCATCCTGCCCATGATGAAAGATTTATGCCTTCTATCTAATCCAAACCTACCCTGAGTTTGAAGCTACTGCCCCTTGTCCTAAATGCTGCTCTGATTCTTCTCAATTCTTACAGCAGAATTTTTACTTTTTCAATTGTTCCTTCCTGGCAGTTCAGTTTCTCCCAGCCCTGTTGGCTTTGTCTGCAGGGCTTTTAATTCTGGGTTTTGCAGCCACGAGCCCCAGATCACTGAGCAGAACCAGGGTGTGCCTAAAACCCAGGCTGTGGAGTTCAGTCTCCAAGGCAAAGCTCCCATTAATTCAGGATGGCCAGAACTCCTTGTAATGGATCTCACATAAAAATGTGGGGGTAACTCACGTTCCTAAGTGCTTTAATAAATGGATAATGATGCAGAAAGGCTTTAGGGCTCCTCTTTTCTCTCCTTCCCTTTTTCTGTTCTTTATTATATGACAGAAAATAATAACTATCTCTAAAACAATTAATTAGAAAGGAAAAGAACCCTGTAAATACACATTACCAACTGAACTGTTTAATAAAGAAAATTTAAATACACAATCCCTGAAGACATTTCCAATATGTTTTGCATTGCTGCTACTACCAGGAAATAAGTAAAATATGCAGAGAACCACACTCAGTTTTTACCTGACTAAAGATTTAAAGGGCTCTGTCAAAAACTATTACCACGAACATTTGTTGAATTTTTGTTTCCTTCTGATTTCCAGCGGGACAGTCCAAAAAATGTCTGTGGAAAACTGACATCTTTGACATGAATTGTTGTCTTCAGTAAGTTCTAATCATGGAAAAGGCTCTGGATGGGTAGAAATCGTGATGCTTTCTCCCAGCCGAGTGAGAACAGCTGCTGGAATTCTTCATTTTCATCTCTTTCCTTCCTCATTTTCCCTCATATTTTATTAGCATTTTGTACAGCACTAAGCAGTGACATCTGTAGTGAGGGGTCTGTCCCTGTGCCCTGCTCAGGTGAGAGCCCACCTGCAGAGCTGCCCCAGCCCTGGGCCCAGCACAGGGAGGAGCTGGAGCTGCTGGAGAGAGCCCAGAGGAGGCTCCAGGATGAGCAGAGGGATGGAGCAGCTCTGCTGGGAGGAAAGGCTGGCACAGCTGGCATTGTTCACCTGCACAGGAGAAGCTTTGGGCTGAGCTCAGGGTGGCCTTGCAGGGCCTGAAGGAGCCCCAGGAAACCTGGAGAGAGACAATTTCCAGGGGATGCAGGGACAGGACACAGGGAATGGCTTCAAACTGCCAGAAATTAGGTAATAGGAAGGAATTGTTCCTTCTGGGGGTGGGCAGGCCCTGGCATGAGTTGCCCAGAGCAGCTGTGGCTGCCCCTGGATCCCTGGCAGTGCCCAAGGCCAGGTTGGACACTGGGGCTGGGAGCAGCCTGGGACAGTGGGAGGTGTCCCTGCCATGGTAGGGAGTTTGAACAAGACCATCTTTAAGGTCCCTTCTAACCCAAACCATTCCATGATTCCATTCTCATCTGCTCCTTTCTAAAGCATGATGGGCAGTCAGGATTTTTAACATCCATAGGCTGTTTTTAACATCCATTCTTCCCAGGAAGATCCTTGGGAAGCACCACAGGAATGCTGTGCACACTGAACCCAGGACAGGTAGAAGAAGACATATGGTGCTTTTAATTTCCCTACTGATCCTGGTAGTTCCCTCAATCTCTTTCAAGAATCAATGAAAATTAGTTTCCTAAAGAGCTGCATTTTGCAGCTAATGGGAGTCCTTGGTTATGGTTATTTCCTAAATGGAAAAAAAAAATGCACATTAACACGAATATTCAAATGAGACTGCGAATCATTAAAGACACATTTGTTCTACAAATAGAGCTGCAGTGGCTTTTTGAATAAATTCCTCGAGAAAAGCAATTTTCTATAGATGTGAGAGGCCAGAAATTATTTACTTACTCGCAGAAAAGAGGGAGGTGTCTCTTCTTTTGAAAGAGAGCAACTAAACAGACCTAGGAGATCAATCTGGTTTTATGCCTGGGTTTTCATAATTGCTGTTTTTTGCCATTTTCAACAGGATAATCAAGTCCCTAGGTGAACTTGAATAAAATTCTGTGTTCTTTTGAGTTTGATGGACTGGTTATTTTTAGTCAGGTTTAGACGCTAGAAGCAAATTCAGGTTTTTTTAGAGAGTTTGCACAGATCCTTAAGGATTTTTATAACACTTTAGAAGCACAGGGAAAAGCATTCTACTGCACTTATGATGCTTTCAAAGTATTTTAAAATGCTTTAATGAAAAACTTTACAAAATCTTGCCAAGAAACAAGAAAGATGCAAGAAAGGTGGAGAGAGATTATTTACAAGGGGTGGAGGACTGGACAAGGGGGAATGGCTTCAGACTGAGAGAGAGTGGGGTTAGGTGGGATATTGGGAAAAAATTGTTCCCTGTCAGGGTGGTGGGGCCCTGGCACAAAAAAGTTGTGGCTGCCCCATCCCTGGAAGTGTCCAAGGCCAGGCTGGACAGGGCTTGGAACACCCTGGGGTAGTGGAAGGTGTCCCTGCCCATGGAATTGGATGATGCTTAAGGTCTTTTCCAACCCAAGACATTCCAGTATTCTATATATCTGTATATAAATATATGAGTGTTTATATTCACATGTCCATGTGTACTGTAATAAAAAACCCATTGTTAAAACAAGGGAAAAAAAAAGAGAGGAGCCCAGGTCAGCATCCTCAGACTGCTTCAAAGTATTTTGGTCTGCAAAAATGATAAATTTGAGTTGTACCCTTGCATATCCAACAGTGTTTGTGTGCAGCCTAAGGCTCTGGGCATTTGTAAACCATAGCTCTCAGCTAATAAACATTGCACAGACTCCTGGTACCCCCTGCCAATTTCCCTTCCTATTTCCTCCTTCTTTTCCTCCTGGTTTTGCTGAGGAAGTTTACACGTGGACGCTGAAGCACTGAAACATGAGGTTTGCTCTTTCTGTCACCAAGGCAGGCTGGAAGTGCATGTTTTCCTCTTCAGATGGCTTTTAAGGCTTGGAAAATGGATATTTGCAATCCCAGTGCCCAACTGATGCACGGTGCACAGATGCAGAGCCTTGGAAAACATTTGCATTGACTATCATGATGCTTTCCTAATTAGATGCCTCTGAATACAGATCTATTTCCAGCACGGTTTTTACGTCGAACTGCACAACAAATTCAGCTCAACTGGCAGTTCAGCTTATCCAAATGCCATCCACGGGAGTTAGCTGAAATAAATTAAAGAGGCAGTAATGTGCTCGTGGCGTTAACATTAGCATTTCGTGGCCTTTAGCTAGCTCAGGCAATAAACAAACCCGGATTGTGAAAAGTTTCCTGCTTATGTGGGCAGAAGGGTGTCTGATGGCTGAGGGCTGAGTGCCGCTTCTCATCCAGCCCTGCTGTCACTCCCCTCTCCTGGCAGGGCTCCTCAGCGTGCCCAGAGAGGGTTTCACTCTCCAGGAGAGGGTTCAAGGTGGGAAATCAGTGGATCCATGGGAATTTCGTGTGGTTTCAAGACCTGGTGTAAGGTGCTGCAGCTGGATTGGGGCAACACCAGGTAAAAACAGAGGCTGGGGATGGCAGAATCGAGAGCAGCCCTGCCAGGAAGGACTTGGAGGTGCTGGAGGGGAGAGGGGGGACATGTCCCAGCTTGGCAGCCCAGAAACCCCCAGGTCCTGGGCTCATCCCAGTGTAGCCAGCAAGTGAAGGGGGGATTCTCCCCCTGTGCCCCCACAGGTGAGAGCCCACCTGCAGAGCTGCCCCAGCCCTGGGCCCAGCACAGGGAGGAGCTGGAGCTGCTGGAGAGAGCCCAGAGGAGGCTCCAGGATGAGCAGAGGGATGGAGCAGCTCTGCTGGGAGGAAAGGCAGGCACAGCTGGCATTGTTCACCTGCACAGGAGAAGCTTTGGGCTGAGCTCAGGGTGGCCTTGCAGGGCCTGAAGGAGCCCCAGGAAACCTGGAGAGAGACAATTTCCAGGGCATGGAGGGACAGGACACAGGGAATGGCTTCAGACTGCCAGAGGGCAGGGATGGATGGGATAATAGGTAGAAATTCTTCCCTGTGACAGTGGCAAAACACTGGAATAGGTTGCTCAGAGATTTTATGGCTGCCCTGGATCCCTGGAAGTGTCCAAGACCAGGCTGGATGGGGCTTGGAGCCACCTTGGATAATGGAAGGTGTCCCTGCTTATGGGAGGAATGTCAGGACAAGATGATATTGAAGTTTCCTTCCAACCCAACCCATTCTGTGATTCCCTCATTCCATAAAAGAGCACAAAGGGAGGCAAAACGGGGATGGGTGTCAAAGGAACCTTGCTAATAAGGTGATGGATGAGCAGCTCAACAGCTGGGGATGCAGCAGGTGCCCCTCCCTGGGTGCTGCCTGCAGTGATGGAGCTTTGCTGGCAGAAAGCAGCCAGGCTGGATTGCAGTTCAGGGTTTTTCCCTCTGGTTGTCCTTCAGCAAACAGCTCGTGTGAAACAGCGGCTGCAGGGAGAGCGAGACAACCCCTGTCAGGGTTTCTGGTGAAATTCAGAAGAGGCATCTGTGTTTTCTCATATCATCCTTCTCCTTCCACAGCTGATGGAAGCAGAAATTGCTTTGAAGTACCTGGAGCTGCAGATATAAATTACAGCTGAATTAGGATTTTAAACACTGCCTTGGGCTGGTTTCCTGGAGTCTCAGACAGGCAGGGACATATGTGGCAGAACACTTGCTGCTGATAGAAAGTGGTTGTTCTAGAAATTACCCACCACAGAGAGAAACATGGTTTTGCTCAGTAATTAGTGTCATGACTTTATCAAATTGTGGTAGAGGAAAGGAAGGGACAGAGCAGAGCTGGCAGAAGGCACAAAAGGGATGGAGGAGCTCTTCTGGCAGGACAAAACGGTGCCAAAAGCAGAGCAGAGATGGAAATTAGATGAGGAGAGAAGGAGAAAAGGGAAAACCTCACCTTTCTGAAAGTCCAGACTGTGTGGAATTGCTGTCATTTTATATCAAATTGCCTCTTTTTCTTTTTCCTCCCTGAGGAACATGGATTACCTCAAGTGTTGGGACTAAAGAAGTCCTGCAGCAAAGGAAAAGCTCAAAATAGAGTTATTTAAATAGGTGAACCCTATGCTTCCCCAGGAATCATGTGCTGGAGCCCCAGACTGGGGTAAAGGAGAGCTGCTTGCTGCCATGCTTGAAGCAGATTTCCTGGCCCAGGTTTAACTTCAGACGAACAGCAATGAAGTTGGGCTCTGACAAGAATCCCTCAGGCAGAAGGGAGCAGGGGACACGGGGGGTGGCTTTGTGGCCCCTGGGGCTTCTGCCATGCCCTGCTGCTGAGCCTGGGGCTGATGGAGCCCTGGAACAACTCCAGAGAGGGGCAGGGACCTGGGATGAGCCAGAGAGTGATGGTGAGAGCTTCCCCCACCTCCCCTCAAATCATGGAATGGGTTGGGCTGGAAGGGACCTCACAGCCCACCCAGTGCCACCCCTGCCATGGCAGGGACACCTCCCACTGTCCCAGGCTGCTCCAAGCCCCAGTGTCCAACCTGGCCTTGGGCACTGCCAGGGATCCAGGGGCAGCCACCTTCTCTGGGAATTCCATTCCAGCCCCTCCCCACCCTCACAGAAAATAATTTCTTCCTAATATCCCATATAAACCTGCCCTCTTTCAGTCTGAAGAAATCTCCCCTCGTTCTGTCACTAAATGTCCTTGCAAAATGTTTCTCTCCACCTCCTGAGTGTCTGAGCTGGCCACCATGTGCTGCTTTGTTTTCCCCAAAAGAGGTCATTGCTTGAGAACAAATTCTAGGATGTTATCACAAAAAATTTACATATTGCCACCAAAGGATCGTCAGTATTTCCATTAATTTATATAAATACGCCTTCAGCCACCACGAGGACTGCAACTCCAAAGAGCAAACATTTTAATCATGTTCCAGAAGATTGCAGTTTGCTCAAGCACCTGCCAGCTTCATCCTGGCAGGCCAGGCTAGGATTGCTCTGGCATTTTACTGTGGCTTGCTGTTTGATCAATTTATCCCATAATTTTTTTTTATTTTTCAGGCCATAAATACTCTCTGTGTGTGGCAAAGCATCTGGAACCACTTGTTAGTGCAGCACACAAGGGATGCAGAGCAGTCAGCACAGCCACTGTCTAATTTTGAAGCTAGAATTTATTTATTTATGTCAGCTGGTCAAGCTACATCCTTTCCTGTACTGTGACTGTAAAAGTAACTTTTATAGTCGTGGTGGGTGACTTTTAAAAGCAGAAATGGCCCATCAGGGAGGCAAGCAGCACCTCCAGAAAGGAGAAAGGGCTCCTGCAGTTCCTGCAGCCAGCACGTGGACAGGTTTGCATGGCAGAGCAGGGAACAGCCCTGAGGTTTAGCACAGCTCCAGCTGAAGGCATTGGCAGCTCCTTGGCATGGGGCTGAACCAGGGGGGGCTGATTGCCAGGCAGCTGCAGAGCAGCTCAGCAGCAGAGCTTGGGAGAACAACAATTCAAAACCCACTTTTGTTGCCTAGAAAAGTGGGAATACAGCAGACAACGTGAGTGCTGTACCATAAAAAATACAGCCTGGTGCTGTCCAGGCTTGATCCCATCTTTTAGTTAGACCATGGCAAATGTCATTAGACAATGAGAAAAGTTTCCCAAGACTTTACACACCTTAAAAAATAAAAACCTTGAAGTTCATGTAATAAGAAGTGCATTCCTTGCATTGTGTCAGCTGAGGAAGGTGGCAAAGATTTGTTGAAGAGAGGGGAGCTTGGTTTGGTGTGGTCACCGCTGACTCAAGTTAAAGCCGTGTCAAAACGTTCCCAGAGTTTGGTGTACAATTATTTCAGAGGGGAATAGGTTTGCATAAATATTTCCAAGACTGGAGTGGATGGTCAGCACTGTTTGCAAGCACAAACACTGTGGCACCATAAAACTGTTTTCGTAGTGCAGCTGAGATGCACAAAAAGTTGATCAAATCAACTTTTGAAGAGATCCCTGCATCTTCAAATGGAAAAGGGAATTACTGAGTGCTTGTTTAGCTCAGGCACTGCAGGAACAGCAACCACGCTCTCTCTGAGACAGGAGTTCAACTTCTAAAGAAGGCAGGACAGGAGTTTCTGTCACGTTTCCCTCCCTGCCAGCAGATTGCTCCTGTCAGCCTTGACAAAGAGGAAACTTTGAGGCACAGAGGGCTCAGCTCTGCACGTTCTGCAGATACAGCACATGACTCTTTAATGTTAATTTATATTTGCTAAGTGGTGACTCTTAAGCCTCTTAAAGGTGGTGAAGATGCAGATGGGCAAATGCAGATTTTTTTAATACTAAAAACTATGACAATCTTATAATTAGAACAATCTCATCTTGTACGTGCTGAAGTTTGACACAGCACGTTAGCTGAAGGTTAAATTACAGCAAAGTAGAGCTGAAAAGTTCAGAAGAGTAAAACTTCTCTAAAAAAAGTACATAAAATTATTTAATTCACTGCCACACATTTGTTCTCCAGTAGCTGGATTCACATTTTGATTTCTGGGAGGGAAATTTTCATTCCCTGTTTGAAGTAGCTTTTGAAGGAAGGAAAAAGGTCACTTTGAAAACTGTTGACGTCTGCAAACAGGGGAAAACTCCTGATTGATTTATGTTTGTTTGTACCATGTGTGATGGGAACTGAAATATTAAGTAAAGGGTGTGGGGAGGGCATCAGGAATCCTGTATTAGAGAAGGTCAGGTTCTATTTTCAAACATCTTAATTTTTCAGGACTCTGGCTTTCTCTCACACTTAATAGTTATGGCATTTGCTGTGTAAATTCCTAACTCAAATATATCAGCAGAAAGATGACCTTGCCAGATTGCAGAAATATGCTAAATATTAAATCCCTTAAGGCTTAGGCTTCGCTCACACATGCAAAGAAGTTTCAAGAAATGATTATGAAATACAAATACTCATCACAGCTACATTGAACTTACATAATATCTTAGACAAGAAAGTTAAGTTTTAATAACTCACTTTTAGATGTCACTGCCACAGGAAAATTCAGGAAAAAATACCATCTTGGGATGCTGAGGGAAACGTATTCCACCAGATCCCCTATTTTTCATCCAAGAAAGGAAGAAGCTCACTTTGTTTCCCTAAAACTTGAGCTGAATCAAAAAACCAAATCAAAGTGCTTTTGTCTCCCAGAATTCTTTAAATGTCCGTGTCTTTGTGCCCACATGGGCAATATCTGGAGCTAAACACAACAATTGGATGCCCTGGCCAAAAAACTCACCTTGTATCTTCATATCTCAGAGCTGCTATCCTCTTCAATTGATTGATTGTCCAGAAAAAAGGAGCTGGAAATAACCTGTGCTTTGACTGACAGTTCAGTTAATGAGCTTAACTAGATAATCCTGCAGGTCTGAAGATAAATACCACAGCTAAGGAAAGGTATTACCCCTGGTTTTCTCCTCACTCTGACTTTACCAAGTGCACAGTTCCAAGAGAAAAGACAAGGGGCACAGCCCAGTGCCCAGAAAAAATCCCAACTACTTCAACTGTTTTGTTAATGGAGAACAAGGACAGCCAACTTCCATCAACATCTCAACAAAGTTTTAAAAGGTGGCTTCTCCTTTTTTTTTCCTAGGAGAAATTACATGACTCTTGAAACTACTCTAGTGAACAAAAAAATAGAAAACCCCACAAACAACAGGAAAAAAAAAAGAGAGAAAAAGACCTTTTAACCCCAGAGACTGTGACTTGCTTCTTATTTTAGCAATGCAGCTCTTACCAAGGTAAGGTAGCAGAGGTGCAGTGCACTTTTCTAAAAGTTCAGCTGAATCCAGAATCTCTCATGTTGCACTAAGTGGGAGAATAGCACAGTTATTCTACTGAATAGGGTATTTAGAAAGGAATCTCTCTCAGATCAATTAGCTTGGTTGACTGTATGTAGGCGAGAAACAGATTTCTCTGGAATATTTGGCCTTAGTCAATCAGAGGAGTGATCAGGCTGTGTCAGTGTCAGGCTGTAGCAATGAGCTCTTTTTCTTTCTTTTCAGGTTAGAGGAAGAAGGATCCTGTAAAAATTGTCCATTTTCTCAATTATGATTCCCAACCAGTTTTTGACTGCAGAATGAAAATCCCTAAATTGCCGTGAAGTCATAAATACCCTGGGTTATATAATACAGCCTCACATCCTCATTAAAAGTGATGTCTTCAGCATCATTTACTGATTCCTCATTTTTTCCCAACTTTGGTGAAAACTGCCTTGCAAGGAGTCCACCTCCAACACGTGGCCCCTGTCCTTGAGGGGTTTATTAGATGAGCTTCCAAGCCTCCATTAACTGTGAATTTCCAGTCTATTAACTCTTTACCTCTGGTATCACATGAGCATTTCTGACATAAACCCTGCTGCAGTGAATGTGGATGCTCGATATAAATAAGGAAGGAGCAGTGGGTTGGATCAGCTCCATCTGGAAATGGGATAAACTCCTCTCTGTATCACCAAACTGAGGTGATTTTGCTGCAGAAGGAGGCTGGACACTTTCAAGGGTTGGAAGCCAGACTAAAGCCTGAGGAAGGGCTTAAATGGGCAGTGGGTCAGCTTGGTTTGCTGTGTAAAAAAGGGAATTTCAGCACCAGGAAAAGGTCCTGTTCCTCCAGAGTTCCTCCAAACCCTCTCTGCAGGCAATTCCTGCACAGCAGATAAGAGATGCTGATATGTAACCAGACAGAATTTGTTTGACTTTGTTTCTGATGCAACAGACACATCAAAAAACAATCAGATGTCACTGCAGCTATATTTGCAAATGGATGGGTAATAACTGGAAGCTGGCGCAAATTAAGTCAGATTTATTTCGCTCTAGGTGAGAGCTTGTTAATAACAGTGAAATGCACGAGGAAGAGAGGCTCTGCTAAATCTCCCTGCTTGGCAGAAGCCTCATCCATCACGGAATTGCTGCAGTTGAATATGGCACATTTACACAGTCTGTGAAAGATTTGCAAAAGCACCCAGGGGATTAAAGTGCACGAGTGCCAATGACTTTAAATGGTACTTGCTTTTGCAAATTTCATCCCCTGAGACTTCAGTAAACTTAATAATGCACAAAAATACAGTCTGAAGTGCAATCCAGCTTTACATAAGCTGGGCAAGTCTTGCTTTTGTTTTAATTTGACTGATATTTTAAGGGGAAAACAAAAATGACTGGGTTTTCTGGGGCTTTTTAATGAAATGATCAGACTGGAAAGTAGATTTTTTAACAATGCTTAACTCCAAGGCTCACAAATACAAAAGTTCCTAACAGCCAACAGATCAGATTTTTTTTCAGTGGGAATCAACAGGTTTTATGTCAGAGACAGGCAAAAGGAATTAAGTGGCCTTGACTAATCATCTCACCTAAAGAATATCACTGCTGACAGAGCACAGGAAAAAGGAGTTACAAGAGGGAACAGAATAGCCTAAAGCACAAAAACAAAAGTAACCTTTTAAAGTTGATTTGCATCAGAGGCTGTGGACCATTGTCTAAAAATACTAATGTTGACTCCAGCAGCCCAATCAAGCCTTGTGCAGTGTATCAAGAGAAAAGCTTTTCAGCTGGGAATGCTTTAGCAAGGAGCAGCAGGAAAATTGAGAGTGAAATTCAGTTGCTAGGACAAAGAACAAGCAACCCACGTGTGTGCCTGCTCATGCCACGATAACTAAGGCATGCCCTGAAAGCCTGGAAGAGCTGAGAAACCAAACTTTCTGTGTGCACGAGTCCCTCTTGGCCCTGTGGTTTTATATTCCTGAGCTGCAAAACATTTTTCAGTGGCGTTTTGCGAGTCCCAGATCCATCACCTGCTTATTGTCAGCTCTTCCCAGGGCAGGGAGGGAGAAGGACACTCCAGTGGCAAGCAGGTGGGGATGTCTTCAAGGTTTTCTGATGATGAATTATCCTCCTGGATGAAGCAGTGGCTTCCACACACACACAGAGGGTGACTTGTTTTGTATCATATATGACAATTTCACTCGGGTCTGGCTGGGTGGGAACTCACCAAAGCAGCCCAAGGGCTGCCCCCCTGTGCCTGCAGAGTCACAAATCCCAGAATCCCTGAGGTTGGAAAACCCCTCCAAGACTGAGTCCAAGCTGTCACCCATCCCCACCCTGCCACCAGCCCAGAGCAGCGAGTGCCACGTCCTTGGACACCTCCCTGAACATCTGTCCCAATGTTTAACAATCCCTTCAGCTGGAAGACCTGAATTTCAGAGGAAATTCCTCCTGATGCCCGGCCTGAACCTCCCCTGGCCCATCTTGAAGCCCCCTGCCCTCCCCAGCAAGGGAGGCTGTGCTCCAGCAGGCTCTCAGCCAGGGGGTGATAAATTCTGAGGTGATAACTTCCAGCAGCAGGAGCGAGGCAGCAGCTCCAGGAGTTGTATCTCACCTTTATGGAGCACATCCTCCCTCGTGCTGCAGCCCTGCAGTGAGGTGGCACCTGAGGAAAATCAAAATCAAGGGCAGGAACAAGGTTTATGTCGTGCTGGTGCACCCAGGGAAGCAGCTGCTCATGGCTGCTGTGCGCTGGCACTGAAGGAAATGCTGTGCAGATGAAAAAGGGATGTTTATTGTTTGGGTTCTTTTTTTTTTCCTCAAAGGAGAATTATCTGTTTCTGTGCAGATAATAAAAAAAAAAAACCTGTCATCGAGAGAATTTCCCCTCCTTGCTGGATACTTTCAGGATTTCCTTTATTCTTTTTACTTTTACTTTTTTGCTTTGTTGCTAGTCCTTGAAGATTTGGCAGCTCTAAAAATACTATTGAAAATTAGTACTATTGACTACAAAGAGTGCAGGATTACAATTTCAATGTGCAGCACAGAATCAAGATAATGGACTTTTAATTCAGATGACAGGCACTAAGTCATGTACATCTGTGAGAAGGAAGTAAAAGCAGGTAGCTCTCTGATGCCAAGAAAACTTGTATTAATGGAAAGTGCTTCTATGAAAGGACCATTAACTTCTTCTGTATAAAAGTATGAAGAATATGATGCATAATCCAAGCTTTCCCCTTGTGGGCATCCAGTTCTGAAAAAGAGCAGAAACAGAGGAGTTAATCATCCATCTTCTTGCTATGCAGCAGATGTCAATAAAGTGGAGTTTGTGTTCCATTCCACTAAAATCCCAATGTCCCAGGCAATAACCTGTCCTTCAATAAACACAGGGCTAATGTCCATTGAGATGTGAGCTAATGCTGAGTGGAAAATGACTTCTCTGTTTACCTAGACCCAAATTGCATTTTATTCATTTTCATTTACCAGATAAAAACAATTGATTGCCTCAGCTTATCCTTTGTAAGGGAAAGGCCTTTGTGAACAGGGGAACATCGATGGCACAGGAATTCTAGCGGAATAAAATTGCTTTCCCCACAAACAATGATTTTAATTTCTCCACAGATGATGTCTCCCAATTCTTTTAAGCCCTGGATGCAAGAGGTGGTTTGGGTGCTCTCCAGAGGCTGTAGGCACCATATGTCAGGGGGAAGTCTAGAGGGCAGACTCCAGGCTGGCTGATCAAACAGTGAGGCTTTTATTTTTAACTCTGCCGGAATTTTGCAGTGCACAGCTGTGATCCTCACTGCCTGCCAGCTGCCTTGCATAACCTGGGCGCGCTGCTGATACCTCAGCGCTGCTCCCAGGTATCCCTGAAGGCACCACCACGTGTCCCCTTTTACATAACCAAAGGGGAAACCTCTGAAGCAGTTCTCCCCATCAGCAGGAGAGTGAGTGGGTGTCCCAGGTTACAATATAAAGATGTATTCTACTCCCAGCCTCGAGAGTTGTGAAACCAGGAGGGGCATTGTTTTTTCCTTATCTCCTGTTAATGGGCCCATCAATGCCTTTCTGCATGACTCCGAGATATCTCCCTCCAGGAGCTATTTCTGTTTAATGGATCCACCACATATCTCACAGAATGATAACAGCCCATTGGGAGATGCTCTGCCCAGGGGGGAGGAGCTAAGCATCCCCACCTGGATATAATCTGGGATTTGGGACACAGCAGTCAGGCTTTCCACTGGGTTCCCAGAGGAATTGTCACCCTTGCCCACTGGTTTTTTTCCAGAGGACAAGAGCTACCAGATAGTTTCTACAGGATCACCACTTCAACAAGACCATTTCACCTGGACTGCTACCACCACCCTAACTAGCAGGGTGTCAGGTTGTATTCTGACACTGTCAGTGGTTCTTCTTTTGTATTACTACATGTATTTGGGTTTTTTTCCCTTTCCTTTTCCTAATAAATTGTATTTCTGACTTGGAGTCTCTCACTGGTTTTGCTTTCAAACCAGAACAGTGGGAAATGAGGAGCTGCAGCTCCCCAGCACCAGGCAATCACCTCCCTCCCATCCCTGCCCACCCTTCCTGCCAGGCTCTCTGCCCACACCCTGTGCCTCCCCTCCACGAGCTGTTGTTACACCTGTCCCCTTTGCCTTTCCCAAAACCCTTCCTACAGTAATCACAGTGTCCAACCAGTGGGAATGATGCACAGAACTCCATGATATCAGAAGGTTAATTAATTACTTTATTAAACTATATTCTACTATAACTATATTACACTAATAAGAACTATATCACTACTAAGAAAAACCCCTGACTCTCTGCTGAGTCCTGACACAGCTGTGACCTAATTGGTCAATGAATCCAAACACCATCACCAGAATCCAATCAAGCAATCACCTTGGGTAAACAATCTCCAGAACACATTCCACATGGGCACAACAACGAGCAGCAGCGAGATAAGAATTGTTTTGATCATTCTTTTCTCTGCTTCTCTCAGGAAAAATCCTGGGAAAGCTCAGTCTCTCTCTGTTCAGAGGACAGGTGAATACCACACCTTGGCACTGCAGAAATCACTTCCCTGCTGCCATCTCCCCCCACTCCATGCCCTGCCCTGCCAAGTGGGACCTGATGCTGTGGCTGCTCTGGGCTTTAGGGCAGGATGGTGACTCCACAGCCCCGTGGCTGATCAGCTCAAAGCTCTCATGCTGATGCCTCTTTTGGCCTTTTTTTGGCAATGGGATTTGCCTGTTCAGGTCACCAGGCAGGCAGGTGTGTGCCCCCATCAGCCCCTAGAAGGCTCCACCTCAAGGTTTGCAGGACTGGGGTGAGTTTTGTCAAAACAGCTGATAATGAGAGATCTGACACAAACAGAAGAGTGCCTACAGGGCACTGCTCTATCCCCATGTGGTCCCAAAGTGGGCAGCAGACACTGCAGCCCCTGTGCAGAGGTTGGGGAAGTGGGATGGTGCCACCCGTGGGCTGGGGCGCAGCACAGCAGGGATGTGGCCAGAAATGTCCCTGGTGCCAGGAAAGACAATTTGCTGCCACTGCAGCTGGGTTTGGTCACAGCAGGAGGAGGGTGACAGCTCTGCCCGTGCCACACAAAGAGAAGCCTCACTGTGGCTTGTGTGTTTGATCTGAACTAAACATATTTGGAGAGATCATGGAGTCATGGAATGGTTGGGAGGGTTCTTACAGATCGTGGAGTTCCCCCCCTGCCATGGCAGGGACACCTTCCTCTGTCCCAGGCTGCTCCAAGCCCCAACATCCAGCCTGGCCTTGGGCACTGCCAGGGATCCAGGGGCAGCCACATCTGCTCTGGGCACCCTGTGCCAGGGCCTGCCCACCCTCATAGAGTACAATTTTTTCCTAATATCCAATTTAAACTCACTTCTTTCCCCCTTGTCCTGTCACCAGTTGCTTCCAGTCTTCTGGAAACCTGTCAGTTTTCCCCTTGCTGTAGTAATTATTATATCTGCTATTAATCATTGCCATCATCTGCTGGTTATTTTATTTTTTTCAATAATTCACTCTATTAAATACAGGCTTGGCTCCCAACAAGAAATTACAACGGCTCAAGGAATACAGGGGCATAATTCTGCCAAGATCTGCAAACCAAGCACAGAAAGTCACTGTACTTTGTGTACTTAATGAGGCCAACAGATCATGTGCTCACACCTCCTCCCTTTGTCACATTTGTCCTGAAGATTTCTGCAGGAATATTCGTGTTGGAAACTACCACTGAATGTGAGTAATAGTATAAGTTTGGCCTTTGTGAAAAGATCATTAAATCACAACGCACTGAGAAGGGACAAGAGTCCTCAGGCTTATTTCAAAAGCTATTTTTAGCTGTGGATATGAAGACTTTTCTTATCAAATAATTAGTCATCACCAGTAAAGGCAAGTTAACTTTTCAGAATAAAATAGGAAGTCATTGAAACCTTTTCTGAGTTTCCAAAAAAGGTTGATTTAGAGATCATTGAAGCCTCTGCACCTGACTGTAATTATTTAGTAACAGAAAATGGGAAAACACAAAAAAAAAAAAAATTGAAACTATTACAATTCCTGCCTTATTTGAAGGAAAAAGTGCTACAGATAAAGACATTTACCCAGATTTCTGTGTCATCCCAGTATTGCAGAGGTACAGGCGGGTTATAAAATTAAAAAAAAAAAGGTGAAATCCTGACCAGCCAGAGAGATCACATATTCTTGGGAAATGATGTTCTGACTGCAAGCCAGGAAAACAATGCTGCCACAAAAAAATGCCAAAAGCTGTGTAAATTTGTGGTGAGGGGCTCGTCACTTGTAAAATAGTGGAGATAATTGTGCTGCTGTGCCTGGCACTGGGTACATTTCATCTGGATGGCTGCATTTCATTCCAGGCACAGAGATAAACGGGCAGAGTTCAAAGGAGAAGAACAGAAAACAACAAAAAGGGTTGAAAAGGAGACCCAGAAGATAAGATTAGGGAAACTGGGTATAGCTGGACTGGAACAAATTAATCTAAATGGCAGGAGGGAGGATTTAGGTTTTTAGTACAAACCAACCTTTATAGCTTTAAGAAAAGTTCAGCCATGGAACAAGCTGCCAAGGAAGGTTTTAGCCTTACCATCACTAGAGATACTAAAAGGCAGGAGACCATCTGTCAGGGAGAGTTTAGGGATTTAAAAAAAAAAA
Source organism: Ploceus nigricollis (assembly GCA_013399945.1). Classification (NCBI taxonomy): domain Eukaryota; kingdom Metazoa; phylum Chordata; class Aves; order Passeriformes; family Ploceidae; genus Ploceus; species Ploceus nigricollis. The sequence goes on from VXBC01004522.1 coordinate 118,268, forward strand.
AAACAGAAAAAAAATGCAGTGCCTTAATTTAAGAATTGAGCTAAATAACCCATTCGTGACTAGACTTTAATGGATTAGAAATGGCAGAGCTTCTCTTTAGAGGGGAAGTTCCTGGATCTTCCCCCTCTGAAGATTGTCTTGATCATATAAACCAATAAAAGGGATTTCTGCTGTTTTCAGATTGAGAAGGATATTTGCATTTAAATGCTTCCAGGAGATAGATGTCTAAATATTAATTTCATCATATTGATAGTACACTCTGCTTTTTTCCCATCAGGCTTTGAACAGCTAATATTGAGAAAAGAATTATAGAATCATGGAATATCCTGAGTGGGAAGGGACCCACAGGGATCATCAAAGCCCAGCTCCTGGCCCTGCACAGACATCCCAAAATCCCACCCTGTGCCTGGGAGCATTGTCCAAACACTCCTTGAGTTCTGGCAGCCTTGGGGCTGTGCCCACTGCCCTGGGGAGCCTGTACAACAAATTGTCACCTTGCTTGTTTTTCTGTGGGACCCTTTGTTCCCACACCTCAGCTCCTCTGAGAGGCACTCAAGGCAGTCCTGTTAAAACTTCTGGAAAACCCAGGTGTCCCTGGGTTCCCAATTCCCACCTGTCATCTCCACCAGCCCAGGTCTGGGAATCACAGCTGCTGTGTGGTGACGTATCATGGCTGGATCACATCACGTCTTTGGTTCTCTCTCAAGACTCCTAATGAAGCTGCTCTTTGGAAATCCCTGAACTCTGCTAGAGCCCTTTCTAAATGGCATTTCTGAAATATGTTGTTAATTTTCCCTGGAGCTGAGGCCAGTGGGAGCAATGGTTTCAGCAAGGCAGATGTTGTGCATCTGAGCTCCTCCACCAGCCATGGCTGAACCTCGTGCACTCCTGGTGATTTGTTGGAATTAATTTGTTGATACTAAGACGGTCAGTTCAGATGGGATATTGGGAAGGAATTCCTCCCTGGGAGGGTGGGCAGGCCCTGGCACAGGATTCCCAGAGCAGCTGTGGCTGCCCCTGGATCCCTGGAAGTGTCCCAGGCCAGGTTGGACACTGGGGCTTGGAGCAGCCTGGGACAGTGGATGTTCCCTTCTTATGGAAAAGAAGGTCAGAAAGAGCTTTAAAAACCCTTCCAACCCATCCCGTTCCATGGCTTGATTCTATGATTCTGTGATTTTGCCAGGTTGCTCCAAACTCTGACTGAGTTGTGGGAGCCTCTGCTCTGGGCACTAATCCAAAACTCATTTTTACTTTCCGTAAAACCTTCACTTCCCCCACAGGTTTGGCTGTGGCTTGCTTTTCTCTCTTTAACTTGACAGACTCCACATTCTTTGCTGCTTTCCTTGTGTGGGCATTCCTGTGCTTTTTCATGGCTTTTGGTTCCTTCTCTTGGTCGCTTTGTTTACTTCCACAGGTTATTTTATGGTCCAGGCAACGACGTGAACTAAGGATTTCAGAGGCTCAGGCAATTGTTCTGATCACTCAGCTGTAGGTTATTCTCTTTTGGGATAATCTGGCAGCAATTTGGAGCAGAGGCAGCATGGATGTGTCTGGGGAGGGTGTGGGTGTCAGTGGTGGGAGCCATAACCCCATTTCCTGCAAAATCTACTGCTCTGAATATTCTTCCATGTTACCTAGGGGAACTTTGGGGTTATCAGCACAGATATCCCCCTAATTAAATCTTCCTTTCCATTACTGTGTTACTCACAGTTAGGCAGAGCTCATTGAGTGTCTGGAAGTTAAAAGACCCACGTTATCCCTGGAATATTTAACTGTCCTCCTTTACCTGTCCTGGTTGAATCCAGCTCCTTTTCTCACCTCAGCCAAACCCAGAGAGGTCTTTGAAAAGCGTGAGTTAGTGGTAAGAAAATAAATTAACAGCTGTCACCTCGGATATGGGCAAAAGATGAGTGAAGAGCAAGACTCAGGAGCAAGAAAGCTCTCCTGGGAACATCAATCTGTGTGCAAACACATTTACATAAAAAGGAAATTGTCTGACAGGGGCAGCCACAATGATTCCAAATTCCATGCCAGATCACTGTTTCCTCATTATGTTTCTCTGTACATTAGGGCTGTGTCTGTAAGATGCACTCTGAACTGCACATTGAAGAAAAGCCCTGCTGCTGAAAGAGCCATAATTCATTTACTAACAGCCCCTGTTGCTGTGCTTCAATAATGCAATCATTTTCTCTGTGTCCCAACCATATGATTATTCCTGTTGTGTAGGAAATTTAAGTCCAAGGAATGTCAGATCAAATATAAAAGCCTAGTGCTTACCCATAGTTTTTATTCAATTAAGTAGCCATTACAGAGCTCATGCTGTTTCAAATGACATAATGCAGAACACAAATGCAGTCTTTTATTACAAATATATGTTCATCTAAACAAAATGGCACCAAAACAATCCAAAGCCATTACAATTTTTAGATTATTATGCTTAGGCTATCATTATATGGTGAGCAGTTGCTGTGAAAGACAAGTGGGGGAACTGGGGCCTCCACGAACCACACTTTGAGCACAGCAGCACTGTTATTTGAGGTTTATTCGTGAAATTCTTTAAATGCAGAGGAACAGTGCTGATAAAAAAAATAATGGAAGTACTGAGCTGCAGCTTGGAGGACGCTGACTTTGCAGGTGATGAGTGGGAAGGTCATGCCTAGGACCTGACACACAGAAAGAGGTGCCACAGCAGGGTCTGGCTGTTCCCCCCCAAAATGAGCTCTAATAAACTCTGTGCCTTCCCACCCAGTCTCAAGCACCTCACAAATCATGTTTGCCCATGCTTTCTTCTCTGCCCACAGGGTTTCTCCTGCTCAGCATCCCTGAGGGCTCCCTGTAACCAGCATGGGGCCAGAACTCTTGGCTCCACCTCTAAAATGATGCCCAGCATCACAAGTGCCTTAACCTGCAGAAAGTTTTTCCTTTCCCTTGGTAATCCCACAGCTCTGCACCTCTCAGCATCGCTGCCCTGATGGGCTCCTGTGAGAAGGCCATGAGATCTCTCCTTTCCCTCTATTCCTGCCCCCTGCTCTGGCTTTCTGTTTAAAGGTGACTGCATTTGTCCCTTGCTCTGGTGATCAAACACTCCTGTGGAAAGTGGGAGAGGAAGAAAAGAATCCCCCTGGGCAGAGCTGGGAATGACACCTGGATCTGTCCCCCCTGAAGGAGTGAAAGTTTGGCAGGCTGTCACCACTCACTTCCCAATTTCAGACACATTGTAGCTTTTTGTTGATCCAAAGCTGGGCTAACACAGCAATAAGGGGGCTCAAAGCTGAATACAGAACAGTGCAAATGGACAGAGGAAGCCTGTTACGATTTACTCCTCAAACACTGAAAATAATATGGAAATAGAGGGATGGCACAGAAACAGTTGCTGATTATGTAGAGACTGAAAAACTGCATCAAGAAATAGAGTTTAGAGGGTCAGTTTCTATTTTTACAGACAAAAATCAATCCCAAACTTCCAAAGGTATTTTGTGTCTGGTTTATTATTTTCTTTCCATAACAGTCAATGTGGTCCAAGATCTCTGAATGTTATCATGCAAAGAGGAAGGACAGGCACAATCTCCCCACTCAAACCACTTTATTGACACACTTGCAAGACAAAAATAAACTGCTCCCTGCTTCCTACACCCCATGCCAGCTTCTGTCTGCAACTTTTCTTTTTATTTATTTATTTTTTTTTTTACTTTCAGCTCATTACAAGAAAGTCATTTTATTTTCACATTTTGCTGGCAGCTGGAATTCTCCAAATGAGGGAAGCAGGGCTGAGATGCATCTATCTGATCCCTCAGCAAAAATCCCTGCAACATACGGTGCTGTTATGACTCTGAGCTTTAGGTGGAGAGGGAAACAGGCATCTGGGCTGGGTTCATTTGTAACGCTGCACTTGCTGGATTAATATGGAAAGACAGATGAAGGCAGACACTTTAATTACTTCACCCTAACTTTTTATTACAACATCAAGTAAAATGGTGAGTTACAGAGGATAATGGGCGTGAAACATCTGGGGGATGAAGTCGCACACAAGCTCATGGGTTGTTATCTGCCAATGGGGTTTTAAATATTGATAATTTCTGTACATGCATCTTTGTGTTATTTCTGATCTTCTTGATAAATCATCTCAGGATTACTTTGTTTTGAGCTGTGAGGTAGCTACTAGGACTGGGACCCCGCTTTTTTCTTCTGGAATTTTCTGAACTGGGACTGTATCGCCACGGCCGCCCGCTCTGTCTCTGGCGCGTCCATGTCTATGTCAAACTCCTCTTGGACCTTCTTTTGTCCATCTGCTCAAAGGAAACAGAACAAAAACATCAACAGCTTTTTCAGGCAGGGATAATCAGTGAACAGCACAGGTGGAAAATTCTGCTTCTTCCTCCTTATTCCTAAAGATCCTTATTAAATACTGAGATAAAGGCCCTTAATCCCTTAACCATATCTGGCTCTCAATTTTCAGACCAAGGAAAAGGCATCAATAGACACAGCCATGGCAATGGAGAGCAGATTCAGGGAAAAAGCCTGCAGAAGCTACATCAAACCCCTCCCAGTGACATCCTGTGGGGAGCTGGGCACTGAGGAGCAACATCCAAAGGGTGCTCAGCACTCATCCAGCATCTGGCAAGTCCCCCCAACCAACGGTGAGGGACAGAGGGACTCCTTTGTGCCACCCAGCAGGGAGAACTTAAAGGTCTTTTCCAACCTAAATTAGCCTATGTTTACTCTAAAAAAAGAGATAGATTAAAACATTTTAAAGTAGAGGCATTAAGACCCTGTTTTTATTACACCTCCAACATGAGAGGAAGAGATAATACTTCCTAAGGCTAATTTCCATTCTTTCCACTCATTTCCTGCCTCATCCCTTCCAACATGCACAGCTCTTCCCCTCTGAATCATTTATGTCCAATCTCTCCACCACTGTGCTGCTTCCCTCACTTCTCTCCAGGTTCTGCTCTTGTCTTTCATCCTCAATCCTTGGCTCTTTGCCTTCCTTTATTCCCAGGCCTCAGCTTTCCCTTCAGCTGCATTCAGCCTCCACGTGGCCAACCCAGCTGACTCTGCTGAATTTTCCTTCACCCACCTACAAGTTAAAAGTGCAGCCCTGGGAAAATTCCTGCCCTGGTTGCAAAGATAACCCTAAACTGCCTGGACTGAGTTGGTGGGAGCACACGTTTGCCCCACTAACCTCATCACAGCACCAAGTTTTTCACCATAAACTGGTTTGTTAATCTCACTGATGTAGCTGTTGTGTGCCAACCTGCAGTGCATGTCACACCAGGAGTCTGCAGGGAGCTCTGCTTGGGGGAATTCACCCATTTTGAACCACTTTGCTTTTAATTCTTGACATTAACACCTCCAGGATGCTTATCCCTAAGTAGCATTAATGCAAATAAAGGCAATGTGTTCAATGTATTATTAAAATGAAAATAAACTTATCCCCCATTGTCTCTGTCCTGCACACTAGAAAACAGGGATGCCATTCCATGGTTTTAGCATGAGTCCTGCAGGATTTCTTGCCTTTACTTCTCATTCTTACTCAGAACTCAGTTTTTGTGTCCATTTTCTATGGACCACTCTAAACTGAGGAAATATTTAAAGGTTTTGCAATATCCCATATTGATTTCATTTTAACTATAACAAAACCAAATAAATGCAGCTATGCTAATGTAAGAGAAATGTTCATTTAATATTTTGCTTTATTTAGAAAACATTTAAGAAGAAAGATGAGAATGGAAAAAGAAAGAGAAAATCTGGATAGAAAGAACAGCTTGAGAGCTCACCAAATTTTATTATACAGGCTAATGAAAAGCTAAGCTATCAAAACAAAGATTTTTGTGGAACAAAATCAGTCCATTAACTTTATGTCATTAAATCACAGAATCATGTCATTAAATCCGAGAATCTGCATGGTTTGTGTAACTATTCAAGCAACACAACCACCCTAAGCGCAGAAATACAATTATAGTTTATCTTCCGTGGGGAAAGGCACGTGAAGGTCGGAAGTGACACAGCCAAGGAGAAATTGGAATGGATTTTGATTTGGTATTTATGGGTTAAAGGCAACCTAACAGTAAAAGTGGAGTCTATCCATCAATTTTAGCCTTTCAGTGTAGTAATTACTGTCCTCTGGAAATGCCAGTTGGGAAAACCAGATGGGTGGATGAATAGACACAATAGGGTCTGTACCTCTTGATGAAATCTGGCTTGTACAGCTCATTTCCTATTACAGCCAAGTTTTAGCACTATCTTAACTTGCAACAGTGACTCAGCAATCTCACGTTAAGACTTAAGAAAATGCAGCATTTAGTGTAATTTGTCTCTAAAATTTCCAGGACACTTAAATATTTGCTTGATGTGTACCATCCTCACTGCCTTAAAATCAACTGTAATACAACAATTTGCAATATCTTAAGGTTTGACTTCCTTTTATTTCTTTTGACCTACAGTTGTTGACATCAAAACCAAAATTCCATATGAGCTCTTCCTATATTTCTATTTTCCTATCACCACTGAGAAATGCTAGGACAAGAAGTTTTCAGCCATGACTTAGACTTGTAATTAAGAAATTAGAAGTGTTCAAATGGGCCAAGATGCTTATATGAATAAAGAAGAAACTCATAATTAGCACATGGTAGGGAAATATAATGATTACACATATGTGCATAATATACATTATAAAACAACATGTGCATTATCTATATATGCAATGTAATGTAATAGACATATCTGTAAAGTTTCCTTTCTCCCTATGCCCATATTTCACTTTTTTATACATGTATGGTCCATCCACATTTGCATACACAGAGAATACATATTAACATATAATTGCACAGACATATTTGCTTAAAGAGTTTAAGTCCTATGTTAAACTGAAAAGAGCTCAGTTGGGTATTTCCCAAATTTTGGGAGTGGATTTTCTTGGAGTTCTCCCCAAACTATTTTCTATTCTATTGATACCTGTCACAACACAGATACTTTACCAGATGGACTGCCAATCTGGAGAGAAAATTCAGTGGGGTGCCAGCTTGGGCTTTGTCTAAGGGAATAAAATTTTAGCTTTTACCTTGAGCTGCTTCCCTAAAAGCAGCCTTGTGATTCAAAAAGTATCACACCCTGCAAATGACATGGTTTTACTGGTTAGGAGCAGGAGTTCAAACTCCCTCGTGACAGGGGAGCTGGAACCAGGTGATCTTTAAGGTCCCTTCCAACCCACACCATTCTGTGATTCTACAAATTAAGAATTAACCAATTAATTACAATGAAAACCCAGCCTGGGCTCAGGACCTGCACAGACTGGAAATCACCTCACTGCACTGATAAAAAGATTAAAGCCTTTTTGCACCCTTCCTACTCCACATCCACCCATGCCACAGTAACTTTTACCTGCCAGTAGTTGTTCACATATCTCAAGCGTGCAGGCTGTTGGATTTGAGTCCTCAAATCATTAAATTTCTGCAGAGAGCTGGAAGCAACCCCAGAGAAATGCTCCTCTTTCATGCACTCCTGGTTTTCCTTTCACAAGGGATAATTAGCTTGGAAATGGTCTGAAAACCCAGGAAATTCTTGCTCTCGGCAGGCCAGAGCACAGGTAAGCACTGGCACAGGTTTTACTCCTGGACCTGATTTTTTCATTCCTGCTGGTGGGGGCCAACCATTCTGATAACAAACCACCTTCTTCCAAGCTACCTTTATGTGGCAAAAAAGGTGGATCAGGATTCCCTCTGCACCATCTGCCACAACACAACCTTTTGTTGGTGTCTTCACTTTCTAAATTACATGATGATTCCTTCCACATGGATACCTGAGGATCCCTGGACTACACCCACCCCCAGGAGAAAACCAGGGAAAACAAAACTGTTGTCAGCAGACTTAAACTCACAAGCTTCTTGTGATTTTACAAGATTCAGAGATGGTTGATAAGCCCTGGCCTGCATTTTCTGGTTTCTGAGGAGGGACCTGCTTTCATTAGCACCATAATAAATAAATCCACCTAACCCTTCCCACTAAACTCAGCTATTTCAAGGCTTTCCCTGAAAGATTCCTTCAAGAATGGAGTCTGGACTCTTCTGAACACACCCTAAGAAACCAGGGCATGTCCCTGCTGGGCTCTGATCACTGCCAGCAGGGGAGGTGAACAATCCCACACCAGTAGTTGTTGGCCATAACAAAAGATTGTTACCCAATGAATTTCCCAAAATCACGTTTAACCACGGCTCTGTGCCAATTGAGGCAAATCTGACCAGTGGTGAGGCAAATTCCTTGGGGTACAACATCAACTGCCTGCTGACAAGGGGCACCCCACACCCCAGCACCATCACACTGCAGGGCTGAAGTCAGAGACAATTTATAGGGCACAGGTTTTCCCTAGCCACAGGCAGCACTCATCCCAGCAGGGGAGCCTGAAGCAGCAACTAATGAGCTGCTTTCCAAGCCTCCCATCATCTTTGCACTGCTGCAGCTGAAAAAAGATCTATGTTTTCCCTTTCCAGATGAAACGGCATTAGAATGCTGTCTCCATGATCTGCTACAGTGCCTTGTGATCCATGGCAAACACTGGATGGATAATGAAGCCGAAGGAAAACAATAAAATCTCACACATAAATCTACCCATCAAACTCTGAAGAAATGTGGTGCAAATGTAATTATTCACAAATGTGCCTCCAGCTATTTCTTTCATTTACTTTTCAACTATGAAGTAAAATGGATTGTGATAATGCTGGGAAAAGGAAACATTGCTTATTCCATATGGGCCAAAAGTTTAAAGCAGTCTTCTGTGACATTTGAACACAGCCTGAACAGACCAGTCCTTCCCAAAACTGCTAAGGGGAGAGAAAAGGTTAGTGGGGTGGAAAAGGGGACTCAGTCTTTATTCTCAGAAGTTCCCATCTTCCAGATGAAACAGAAATTGCTCGTCACATTCTGGAAAACCATTCAGCATGAAAAATTGCACAGGCTGAAGCCTCTAACTGGCATTTCACGTCTCAGGTGCCATCCTCTGCCCCTGCTCACCCTGCTCACATCCAACAGGAATTATGGGACCAGACCGAAGATGGAATACACTCATAAAAATACTGCATTTTTCAGGGGCCAAACTGCAGCGTTTGGGAAAAAAGATTCAATGGAGTGTGGGACAGAATCACAGTGCTCTGTAACAGGCCAGAAGCAGTATTTTGCCTCAGGCAGGATCATTACCTCCCACTGCTTCAAAGATTTTTCAAGCTGTGACAATCTTTATCCCAAGCTATTACACCAGCCTGTCCACTGAGGCAGAACAGCCCCTAATTAAAGAGGACCAAAAATGGGCAGGAATCACATGGATGTTGACATCCATGTGCAGCATTATCTTTATGTGATGGGAAGAATCATTTTGTCTGCCCAGAATCCACAGAGCAACCAGCCAGCATATGGATGCTCAGAGGTGTGGAGGCCACACTTAACTCCTCACAAGCAAGTTTTAAAAGCCAAGAGTTGATGCTGGCCATTCTTTCCCCTCTGTATCTACTTGAGGGTGAGGAAGTAAAAGACTCATTTTTTAGGGGAGTTATAGAATCATGGAATGATTTGGGTTGGAAGGGACCTTAGAGACCCTACAGTGCCACCCCTGCCATGGCAGGGACACCTTCCACTGTCCCAGGCTGCTCCAAGCCCCAGTGTCCAACGTGGCTTTGGACACTTCCAGGGATCCAGGGGCATCCATAAAATTTCTTGGCAAACTGTTAGAGTTCCTCACTAAGCTCACAGTAAAGAATTTCTTCTAATATCTAATCTGAACCTAAACTCTCTGTCAGTTTGAAGCCATTCCCCCTTGTACTTGTAAATTCTCTCTCTCTTCCCAGCTCCTTCAGGCCCTGCAAGGCCACCCTGAGCTCAGCCCAAAGCTTCTCCTGTGCAGGTGANTCAGCCTTCTTGGCCACAAACATTCAGCTTCTTCATTAATAAGCATAGATTTTTTCTCTAATTAGATTAGGAACAACAATAATTTTCCTTCCTGCTCATTACAAGTGCTGCAGGGTGAGATGCTCATTTTGTGACAAGGACTCCATCCCTAAAACTGTTCTTGTTTTGTCACTCCAAAAGGAACCCACACATTCCAGGGCCACCTTCCAGAGTCCAGGGCTCCCTGTTGTGTTTGTCAGGAGAGAAGCATTCGATGGTGGGGAATTACAGCTTTACACAAGGGGTTTTTGTTTTCTGGTTTTTGAAGGTGGAAGTTGCTGGGGAAATGTAAAGTCCATAAAGGAACCATCTCTGAAACTAAAAAGCAACCCCTGGAGCTCAGCAGTCTCCTGAGACTTCAAAGGCTCCATGTGAAAAAAAATAAAGGTTATCATTAATGATAAGACTAAATGTAACAGCTATTTTTATCTGAACTACACCAACTGGCCCCAGAATATCACTCAAAGCAAGCCAGAAATAATTAATATCATTTGATTCAAATGTAAATTACAATTTGGTATAAAGAACATGACCTTATTAAGCAACCAGAATCTTTTATTTTTCAAATTGACCTTTACTTTCAGAATATGGTGTTGCTATCTCAAACTTGAAAAATTAGTTTTGCTGTAGAAAATAATGGTTGTTCTTCTATAATTTTAAAATGTTATTTCAGCATGAGGCTTTTGAAATGTCTGATTAATCTTTCTTTTTTTCCTAGTTGTAATAATGTTGGAGAACAGGAATATTATTTGTGACATAAGATAAACGAAGTAGCACAAAAAATATGTACATTGGGGTAATATAATGGAACAGAAAGGAATAGCAATAAAATTCAGTTTACAAAAAATGCATTCTCAAGTAGATTGTAGCCAACTACAGATGAATTGATTTTGCTCAACAATTAATATAGAGACAAATATTGTTTTTCCTTAAATGCTAATATTATGTAAGCAATTATTCCTCATCTTCAAAGTAATTAATGGATCACTGCCAGCCTTTTAAAATGGTTTACAAACACATAACTGATGCACAGATAGGTACATAATTCATGGGAGGCATTCTGGGAATGAAACCAGAGGCCCTAATTCACATTCCCACATGGAGATCAAACTTTGTGCAAGTTTAACTGGGAACCTAGCAAATAAACCCAGCCTGCTTTCAGCTCTATAATCTCATCTCTTACCAGCTAAAGCTGTGTCTGAGGGGTGCTAAACTGGCAAATTCAGTGGGAGCCTTTGGGATCTGAAGGGAAATGGTGCTGGGGATCACAGCTGCTGGCACTGACACAGAATCACAGAATTTCCTGAGTTGGAAGGGACCCCCAAGGACCATGGAGTCCAGCTCCTGTCAGGTCCCCGTGTCCCTGCAGAACGATGCCTCACCAGCAGGGATAACACACCCAGCCTCTCCTGCAGGTCAGGATGCCAAGATCCTCCTCACAAATTCAGCCCAGAGTTGTGGGAGTCTCGTTCTGCAGCTGCCCATGATGCCTAAGGCTCCAGCCAAGTTTGAAATGGAAATTGTTACAAGGTGGTTTTAATTTCCTCTGCCATTTCCAGGTCTCATTTCCCAGTTAAACACTGTGCCTTTAACCAGCCTTGCTGTGGAGGGAGCTGCATTTCAGCAGTGCACGAAGCAAGCTGGCTCCTCCACTGCTTGATTAATATATGATCAGCTATTTCCCTATTATGGTAGCAGGCAGGCGCTCCCAGCTCGAGCTGGGAGCCCTAATGTGGTTACAAATGCAGAACAATAAATTCTTTCCCCTCCACCACCCCTCAGTGCTCTGACCTTTGCAAAAGTGTCTTCAGCAGTAACGTTTAAAATAACAACAGGAGAACTTCCTCAGGGCTACCTCGACAGCAGCACATTATCCACAGCCCCAGCACAGCTCAGGCATCATCCACAGCTTCCCTAAATATCTGAGATCTGGTGCAGCCACGGGCATGGCTGGGATTGCTCCAGAAAGACTCTGCCAAGGGACTGGGGTGGCAGAGGAGGGGACCCCTGGGGTGTTGAGGCAAAGAGAGTTTAGCCCCTTTGATTCAAGCCATGCTGCACTACTCTGCAACAAAACCATATAAAAGGCTCTAAACCCATTTTGTTTTCTAAGAGGGACATTGCCCCCAGCAGTTCCAAACACTTTCCTGCTCCAGATTGCAAAGGAACTGCCTCAAAATGAGTTGGCACTCGGTGCTAATTGCGGGATGACCGATGATACCTGAGAGCACTCGCCAGGAAAACACGAAACTGAGGATTTTATCTTCCAGTGTGCCACTGCCTCCCTTGGCTTTGCTTTCCAGGGATGCTCCCTCAAGAGCAGCTGGGGAAGAAGCTCAGAGAAGTGGCAGCCATCACAACATGCCACACAGGAGTGGCAGGAAAGGGGGATCAACCCCGTGCCTGCCAAAGTGACAGGAGATGGGGAAGGTGACACGGGTTACAGAGCAAAACCTGTCAGTCACACAAAGGAGAGGAATCAATCAAAAGCACCGTGGTATGGAGCCAGAAGATGGTTTTTTCCACACACAAAGAAGAGTGAGACTTTGCCCTGCTCATCTTCAAAGTGGAAAAAAAAGGCATTTTCTTGGAGTCACTGTTAGCATATCTGTTAGCAACTAATGAGAGGCTATTTTAAGTTTACAGGGTGGTTTTAATAAAAACTACTTTATCAGCACTTGGAAAGTCACAGTGATAAAACACTCTCCTCTTGTAAAATCTATCACAGCTTTTAATTACAAATTACTTAATCCCACGCTCAGAGGTAAGGTACAGGAACGGAGCTTTGCCACTCGATATCACATTCTTAAGCAAAGGAGATATTGCAGAGAAATTCTTCCCTGGGAGGGTGGGCAGAGTGCCCAGAGCAGCTGTGGCTGCCCCTGGATCTCTGGAAGTGTCCAAGGCCAGGATGGATATTGGGGCTTGGAGCATGCTGGTCTAGTGGATGTTCCCTTCCTATGGAAGAGGTGGTTGGAACGAGATGAGCTTGAAGAACCCTTCCAATCCAAACCATTCTATGATTCTATTTCAGCATCTTCTAAGCCTTGTAAATATTATCTAAGAAGCACTCACTTTGCTGCACAGATTAAGTGCAAGAAACAACTTTAATAATGGCCAAACACTGCAGCTTTTATTTGCACAAACGTGGGCATTGCTCATGATGCAATAGGATAAATTAACTTAGCACAATCACACCACAAAAAAAGCCACTGCTTTAATACATGTACCATGTTTTTTTAACATCTTGCACTACCTGCCAGTTTGGGGATGCTTGTGGAGGCAGCTAGTCAATAACTGGGTAGAAGTCAGAAGCTTGTGAGGTTAAAAATGCCCAAGGAAGTACCTGGAGTCCTTTAGTGACAGAACAGAACTGTCAAAGGGTAAAAACAGGCTGGGATGAACAAACTTGCTCTAAGACATTCCTTTAGGAGAGCATTTGGCAAAAGAAAGTTTGTCACCCCTCCATAAAACCAAACTCATCCCTTCAGGAGAGCCCCAGAGATGTGATGGATATAAAATCCAGGCTTCTGGAGCAGCTCCAAGGTAGTTCAGCCTGAGCAAAGACCAGGAAACACTGATGGACATCGATTTACCATGAAACTTGGCCTGCCACTGGGTCTCACATGCTCCTGCATCACTTGGCTTTGTCACTTCTGCTCCAGCATCCACAGGTTCAGCCAGAGTGCTGGATAGACTCAGTCTGACCAGAAGTTTTACTGAATGTTCCACAGAATGAAATTTTCTCACAAAAGGTACAGAATTTTAACATCTCTGACTCCTGAAAGCAGTCACCCAGCTGTAGTTTTCCACCGTAAAGCAAAGAAATCCTGTTGCGGGAGGGTTGGTTCTAGGAAATTTCCACTGTTTTCTTTTGCTTGGGCTGTTACCCGAACAGAATCATTAATTTGAGTTTACATGTCTCCACTGAACGCAAAAAGCCCCATTTCTGTTTATTTCCCCTGCAGGCTGGCTTGCTTAACTTTCTTAGGAAGAGAGGAGGGGCTCCCCAGGAGAATGTAGGATAACACTGAAACAGCAGCACAGAGGAGATAAATTAAGATCCAGTGGCAATGTGGCTCTGAAAGAGGATGAGAAGGAATTGAATGCTGGAGGGTACTGTGAGTGTGTTCCAGGCTGTCTTGCCCAAGAGCCACTGGAAAGCCATGATACATGCTCTGCAGAAGCTTGTTAAGCCAAATATTTCAAAACCAGATTCTAGGTAAAAAGGTCTGGCCAATTTCTAGAAGAAAAAAAAAATCCTTAATCTAATTTAGACTCATAGAATCATTTAGGTTGGAAAAGATCTTTGAGATCATCAAGTCCAGCTGTAAAGGAAGCCAAACTTGCAGGTGTTTAGAAATGGAGAAAAGCAAGGATTCCAAGGGTGGAATTCCAACATTTTTTGGATGAATCTTACCCTTGAATCCCCTTCCTACACTGGTTAATTCTCCATTAGCTGTAAAGGCAGCTCAGAGGGACTGGTTCAGATGTAGGTATTGTTCTTTAAATGAGTTACATTGCCTGAGCCTGAGTGGTGCCAGAACTACACACTGTAGAATTTCAGATGAACACACTTATCTGCTATTTCATGAGAAATTCCTTCTCACCAAATGAATTATTTAGCCCTTATGAAAGGTACTACACTGAAACTGCAGCAGCTAAGAAATCTTGTTTGCTCCAGGAAGGAAGAAAATAAAATAAAGGTAGGCACATCTCCCCCAACTCCATCCTTATGCTTTGATCCCATGGGATGGAGAAGAGAACAGCTCACCTTCAGTAGAGGGTCAGAATGAACATTTGTTCCCTCTGCTGAGATGGCCAGGGAAGCTGCCAGTTGTGGAGCTGATCTGGATCCTCTCATGCTCCCTCAGGAGCTGACTGAACAGTGTGCACACACTTTTCTTTTTATAGAAATATAGTTGAACAGACAAAAAAAACCTCTATCAGCACCTCTCGCTCTCCTTTCAATTTAATTCAGAGACAGTGAATTTTTGTGTACACTGTGTGCCTTTATGTGTACATCAATAAGACTCCTTCTATACCTCTAATAAGGGATTACAGCTAACACCACGACAAGCAATATCAAATGAACAAGCAGCCAAATGACAGGTTCTGTGAGAGCTGTAATTGAATTCACCAGCTACAGCAAACACCAAACCTCTGCTCTGCTACTTAGCTAAGAATGAGCCAGGTGATGGCTGCTACCATCCTGAAGGGTGGAGGTGCTCCAAGGAACCTTGCTGCACCCAGCATGTGGCAAAGGCAGCCAAAACAGCACTGAGCATGTGGGAGGAATAAAACGTGGGTGTCAGATGTGCTGGGTGGCCATCTGTAGAAGACAAGAACACTTTAAAAGGTATTGCCATGATTCTCATGGCTGATCCAAGCCAAGGATCACTGACATCAGACTGGGATCTGCATGCAGAGCTCAAAAAACCACAGTGACCACCTCCTAGTGCAGCTCCCCAATATGGTGCACTCAATAGAGAATTCAGATTTCACAGCACAACTGCACTCACATGTTCCAAAGCACTCAAGTTACTGCTTCATCATTCCTTAATGGAAGAAATACAGCCCCACCACACATCCTTGCATGTTTTTTCTTTCCCCTCCCCTACTGTGGAAACTGATGCTGAGGTGGACACGACTCTTGGCTCTGATGCAGAACTGGAGCACAGCTCTGCTCTTCCACTAATCTCCTGTCCCAGAGTAATAAAAAAGACCCTATTGTCACATAGGACAATTTACTGTTTAGCATAAGGGAGTAAAAAATGGCAGTGAACAGATCCTATAAAAGAGGGGGAATGAATCCAGAAGGGCAAGGTGTCCTTATGAACAGCCTTTTCATTACCTAAAGGCAGTTCCTGTACTGGGAGGCTAAAGCCTGGAATTGTAACGAGTCAATACCAAAGCTCTGTGGGATTTCTTGTCCCTGCCTTTAGCCTCTGTACTTATTGAGTGAGGACTGATGGTCGTAGGGTAATGTAATTTTCCAAGCCTTTCCAAAGCAGCAAAGATAATGAGCAAGGTCAGGCTCCAAAGCCACTAGACAGTACTTCAAATCCAGCTTCTGCAGTTTTTTTCCCTTTCCCCCACCTCATAAAAACCAGAATTCCAAACCTTCTAGGTCCTAGGCACTGACTCAGCAACATCCTCTTTTGAACTCGATGCTATTTCAGAAAAGGGTGGAGGGGTTGTTCTCCCCTAAGAGTGCAGTTCTGTGTTCTGACAAGCATCTGACTAAAGTGTAGATCATTAAGGCTGCCTTGCAGTGGGCTTATTCTCAGGTGTGTAGCAAGGAGGAGTACCCACCTTTTTATAGCCTGTGTATTGATTAATCACACCCACACACCTTTTTATTTATTTATTTTTTTTAAATGTGGGTAAAAGCAAGCATGTTTTTCCAATAAAGCCCCTGCGGAAGGAGAAAGCAGGTCCATATTCCGAGCTCTTTATCTACATCAGGAGGTTATGGAGCAGGGAAGTGAAAATGGTCTCATTATCCTGACAGATGGTGCACTTAACAAACCCACACAGAACACTGAGGACACAAAGGAAGGTTGTACGTGCTGGAAGCGTGGTGCATTTCTGAGCTGCCAGCGAAGTGGTGTGTGAGGTACCACACTGGCCCTCCAGCCTTGCTGCTTTCCAGTCCTCAGAGCTGGAACAAATCCCTTTTGTCATCCCCTGCTTCCTTCTCCAGAAGGGACTGTCCCCCCTTTTAATCCTCCCATCCTGCAAAACATCTCAAAGCAGGCTCAGAAAGATTTCTCTTAACTTCGAATTTTTTTTTCAGTGCAAAAACATGTTAAGGCAAAACAAAGCAAAAGGTAAGCTTTATTAATATGAGCTGTCTAGAAGAAAAGGAGGCTTCCTATTCATCTTATCTTGGTTTTCACCTCACTAAGTTTTCACCTGGTGCCTTTTAACAACGGCTATTTAAAATCAATTTTATCAGGAGGGGTGGCCATTGATTTAGCTAAGTGCTGCAATTGCAATTAGAAAGTTATTAAACCCTGTGCCAGATAGACTAATTGACATGAAAATCTGACTGAGGCCGGGGGATAAAGGTTTCCCTCCTGCTTCAGCTCTAAGTTTATTGCACACATAAAGCTATCTTAAAAGAACATTCAGGTTGCAAAGTTGAACACAAGAAAGTTAATAAATGACAAAATGAACTGATACCATTAGGCAAAATTAACTGAATCACTGAATGGGCAACTTGAATTTTTGACATTGAAGATTTCATGGTCTTAGGAGCACAGTGTTTCCTAGATTTAAATTTTAAAAAATGTATTTTGATGCAACATATGGACACCCACATGGCTCCTCAGCACTGCTGCTTGAAACTGTTAAATCAACACCAGTTTTAATGGAGTGACTGGCAGTGGTGGGAGGCTGCTGTCCTGTTCCTGAATCAGCAGAAGAGGGAATGAACTTGACTATTTTTTGGGTGGGATTCATGAAGCTGACGGGAAAGGAACAATGAGAAAACTCTGATGCCCTCAGATGTGGTGGCTGCTCCTGCTCCACCTCGTCTGTCCCAGCTCAGGGCCAGCCCCAGCTTTGCCCCAACCCTGATGGTCACCACGGCTCCCAGCAGACCTCAACAATGCTGTGTCTTTATCTGACTACTCCTGCTCCCCAGAACCGCTCCAGGACATTCCCTAACCTCAAAATTCCAGCCCAGCCAGTCCATATTCCTCCCAGCCAGTCCATATTCCTCCCTCCTGGTCCCACTTCCCATCCCAAAAGTATCAAATCCTGCCTAATCCTCTGTGGTTCCAGCTTCCTGAGGAGCCCTATGGAACTCCTTTGTCATCCCATCCTTTGACCTCCCTGCTCCAGCTTCTGGGACCCTCTGCTCCCAAGCAAGGAGGCACATTTTTCCCTAAGCAATTGTGATGTTTTGGGAGCACAGAAAGGGCACGATGCTGCCTTTGGCTTCAGCTCCTGGCCAAAACATCACTGAATGTAGCAGCAATTAAGGAAAATTATTATTTCCTTAAGCCTTTAAAAGACAGTGTTGGTTTAATTGCTTTAGTGTTTACTATGTGGCTCGGTGATGTTGAGTTTTCACAGAAAAAAAATAATTAACTGCTTCACTGAACTCACACAAATGTAGGACTTGTATAACAGAAAAGTCACATCACAGATAACGAATCTTTTATTTCTGTTCAAAATGACAAAGATTCAAAGCAGTCAGACAAAAGGCCACCAGAAATTGTTTTTAATTTCTTCATGTGCTAACATTTTGCTCAAGCCTCATTTTTGGAAACTACTGGAATGACTTTGCTGAACCCTTCCAAAATGATTCTGCTTGAGGCAAGCAATCAAAATGACAAATTTCAGCCTGAGCAATTGGATTTTGGCAAGGTTGTGTGCAACTGAAAAGGGAGCTTTTAACCAGCAGAGTTCAGCAGCTGTTAATCGGCCTTGCCACCAGTCCAGATTGCAATAAACAAAATAAGTGCATGTAATAACAGTGAAGGAATGTAAACTAAATGAAATAAAAGTTACAGATAGCTGGAAAATCTTTAAAAGGGATCAAAATCAGAGGGTGAATGTTACTCTGCTGGTGTTTTGAGAGTTGCCAATGATTTTTTGAAGATTTAAGCATAGGGAAAAAATTGAAAACAGTTGAATCACTTAAAATGATTACATGGAAGACAAAAATGAATCTGAATAGTGCTTTACACATTCTATGTTGAGGATTTCTCTCGACTTATCTCTGCTACTCATTTAAAAATTCTCTAGAAAACATTTTCCCTTGTGTGAATTTAAACCCTAATGGGCACTTTTTAAGGTCTGTCTGGATTTACAGACATGTCAGCTTGTCAATAAAGCTGATCAGAAAGAGCATCTGAGCTGACACACGTGGCTGGCCAACCTCAGATAATCTCTCCAGCCCGTGTTTTCTGATCTAGAGAGATCCATTCTTCCTCCCCCTGCTTCTGAGAATTACAAGGACAAAGCTTACAAGCATCTGGAAGAAGGACTAAACCTTTCATGCATCTGCTCTGCTTCAGAAAACACAAGGTGGGTTGGTGCAAGGAAGGACTTAAGTTGGGACTCACATCCCTCACTGCCTCCAAAGTGTTGGCATGGGCAGAATGCACAGGATACAGCACACCCCAGTCCCTGTTCCACTAAAACCCAACTAATTGTCTTTACTGCTCAAATTTTAATCTGAATGTAAACAGAACCAATTAAATTTTTTTTCTCCTCTTTTGCTCAGGAAATGCAATCTTCCTTCCTTCCTTCCTTCCTTCCTTCCTTCCCTCCAGTCCTTCCTTCCTCTTCTAATTCTGCTACTTTAAAAACTGCTTTGTCTCTTATATGTGTTTCTCTCCTTCCAGGTGACTCCTCACTTGGCCCTTCCTTAAACCTAGTCTGGGAAATTGTTTGTGAGACTGAAGAGGAATGAGAAACTTCAGGTGAGGGTCACTATGACCCCAAATTAGAGCATTAGTCAGGAACCTTCTTTTTGGCAACTGAATTTTCTTTACTAATGACCCAGACTGCCAATTTGCCTGAGGAAATAGGAGGGGAAATTAGACAGTCAGAGGGAGAAGCAGCACTTGATCTGGCTGTGCTAAAGAGACACAAAATTCTCTGGGGGAGGAGAAGGAATGAGAGGTGAGACAGAAAAAAATGAGGGAGACAGGAAGAAGGACAGACAGAGAGGACCCTACTTGTGGAAAAGATGAAAGGCAAACCTCAGGTTTTATGAAGAAAGTAAGGAATAACTGACTTGACCCATCACAGCAGCCTGGCCTGCCTGGCAGGAAGGACCAGGAGTTTGGATTCAGCCTGGAGCATCCCACTGCACCATGGAGTTCATCCCACTCCCATGGCACATTCACTTGTTGCCTGTAACAAGAGGTCTCAGTGGCAGGAAAATATCTACTTACACAAGCCAGTGACTGGTTAAAAGCTTCAATATTGTGAGTGAATGTCTCCTGGGCCTTGCAAAAACCAACAGAAACCACTGCCAGGAGAGCTCTGGCAATGTGCACCAAGGATCTGAGTTCCACCTCAATCTGTGCAGCCTCTCCTGACTAGCAAAAAGCTAAACTTTCTTCTTTTTTTTTTAATCAAATCGATCAGATTTTCTCCTGAAACAACTCACTGGTGGGGGCAGAACACCCTGGAGGTTTTTTAAACTGCCTGGACTGAAAGTCCACATTGCTTTTTGTTTTTTTGTTTTGTTTTCTGGCACGCTTGGCCAAGCTTATCAAGTGTTTTGTCACATTCAGACAGCATCACTTACAACAACAAAAAGTATCCCTGACACCAGCAAATGAGGCTGGCAGCTCTGGGCTGCATCACTCCATATCTCAGCAATTACACTGAAATAAAAAAAAATAATAAACTCAGCCTTTTGCCAGAAAAAATAAACTCTGCCAGGCCAGAACCCCCAGAAATCCACAGCACAATAGAAGCAGCTGCTCTCTAACTCAGCTCAGGTTAATTGTTGGTTTCTATTCTGCAAGTTCAGTCAAGAAATTCAGCTCCAGATATGCACCACAGTACTACAGAATCCTTAAGAAAACTACCTACAGTCACAGAAAATTACTGCAATGTTCAAAGAGTTGTGGGAGACTCAAAACAAGGGTCAAATTTATGGTAGTTATAAAATTTTTTTCATGCCAAGTTTCAAGTAAATTTGGGTATATTTATAGTTTGGAGAGGAACACAGTAACTTCTTAGTGGTCTCACATACTACACACTCAAAAATAATGTCAGTTGTGGATGTGCTTATATTTAATTTCATTTAAACTTGAAACTTAGAACCAAACTGAGCTGAAATTAAAAGCTCACATAAACAGTTGTATGGGCAGAAACTACAAAGCACTGGTATCCCTCGATGCAGCTTTCTTCACTGGCTTTTTTTGTGTCCATCATCTTCTACTGCAAGAAGAAAAAGAACTAATAAAAGGAAAGAAATAAGTATTCTAATTCCAACTCAGTCTGGACTTCAGCCAGTCCACCATGTAATAGCAAAAATGCTAATGTTAGCTGCAGTAATCTTCTTAAGATGATGAATAGAGACCGAAAATCTACACAACTCTGCTGCATCTGAGAACAGCTTCTAGACTGTGTTGTCCCCAAGGTTTGCCCCTGGCATGGGGACGAATGGGGGGGATTGCCAAAAATTACATTTTCTTTTTGATGTTCTTCCATAATGGAATGGTTCTGAGCTGAGGAACCTCCGGAGGATTCCA
The DNA here is from genome assembly GCA_013399945.1 of Ploceus nigricollis. Taxonomy (NCBI): domain Eukaryota; kingdom Metazoa; phylum Chordata; class Aves; order Passeriformes; family Ploceidae; genus Ploceus; species Ploceus nigricollis. The sequence goes on from VXBC01004522.1 coordinate 139,432, forward strand.
TCTCATGACTTAAATCTTTTGCTTTTTATTTCTCTGGTCCCTCCCGTGAAAACCATAAATACTTACACAAGAATTGTGACACTTTTCTCTGGCATAGCTGTGGAAAAGCTTCAAAGACGTCCAGCAGTGAGAGCAGACAGCATCCACCAACCCTCCCACACCTGGTCCCGCTGGGCAAATGGCACAGGAATATACACTATTGTTTATGGATCTTTAATCTCCAAACTCCTTCCCACTGGGGTCTAGAAAAGCTATATCTTTCTCTTTAATTTGACAGAGGAAGGAATTTAAGCCAAAGAAGTTTGTCTGAGATGAGACCAAGTGGTGCTGATGGAGAGAATGATTGATTGGCAAAGCCAATGTCTTGCCCTCTGCTGACAGCATCCATCACTCTTTGACAGAAAAGGTCCAAACCTCCACATTTCCATTTGTCTTCTTACCTTCCTGGCTAAAATAAGCCAGCAATGCTTTTTCCCCCAGTTTCTCCACATCTTTGCCTGCCAGAGGCAGAGCTGACACGAGAGACACAGAGCTCTCACCAGAGACACAGAGTTTTGTTGTGAACAGATTCATTGGAAAGGTCACCAAGAAATTTGTGCCAGTGACAAATACAGCTGTCTGCTTGATGAATACAACCACTAGGTGAGATTAAAATACACATTTTCTGCTGGTAATTACTCTGCTGGCTGCTAGACCCAGAGGTGGCTGCTTCAGGACACCAAACAGCCTTGGATCCAGCTCAGCTCTGTCTCAAAGTCCTTCCCTTGATGGGTTCTGTCCCAAGAGGTGAAAAGAAGGAGGTTGTCTGATCCTCACCTGTGCTCTATGAACCTGGATGAGCCAGGATGGGGGTTTATGTGCTCCCATCATTCCTCAGGATGGGACCCAGTGCAACTGGAGGTCTGGAATACACACAGGTGTATCCACATCTTCCCTCAAAGGTACCACACCTGATCACCTACATTCAGCTCTGAAATCAAAGGCCAGAAGAATAAACAATTCCTCAGGCTAATTTAATCTCACCTCTCCCACCCTTCTGTTTGGTTCTACCACACAACAAAGGATGTAGCTCAGAATTTTCTCCACAGCTAATTCCTGTAGCCCAGAATTTTCTCCACAGCTAATTCCTGTAGCCCAGAATTTTCCCCTTGGCCAATCCCTGTTTCCTGTCAGATACCTGAGTCAGAAATTCTCTGCAGTGTCTGTGGGCACTATAAACTAAATTTTAGGTGTCTATCAGTATGAGATCTTTAACTTAGATTAGGAGCTGCAGTGATAGTTACTGTTGGATTAGCACAGGCACATAATGAATTCCAAAATCCTGCAGTAACGTGTTGTGCTCCTGGCTATTAGCCTGGGTTTTAATTAGTTTGTGCTAATGAATATATTTGTACATGTCCATCTTTTATTGGCAGCTTTTACAGGAGTAGTAAATTGGTCACTGTGGAGTGCCAGTGTTTCACTAAAACCTAAGGAATAATTAATGCTTTCTCCACCTAGAGTCAACCAGCAGTCTCAGGGGGTTTTAGGTATAAATTAGAATGAAAGATGAGATACTCAAAATACAGTTAGAGAACTCATTCATCAGCAGTGATTAAATAATGTCACTGTGAGACCCTGGAGAAGTGCTGAGAGCTGATTTCCAGCTCTGGAATACCCACACCATGTCCCAGGAGCTGCCAGAGCACCCTGCCCTATTTTTTTTTTTCCACTGTGACTTTCAAAATGCCTTTTCCATATCCGGTGCTATCCAACTTTCTTCTTGGAAATTCCTCCTTGGAAAATATGTATTTTTCTCAGTCTTTCCTATTCATAACCCACTGTGGGCTGGGGGAAAAATGAACCAATACTAAGAGTGCTTGGCTAAAGCAAATGCTTCTATCAAATCCAGTATCCTGGCTAACAAAATCCTCAAGCCAGAAAATATTTGGATGTTTTCACATCCATATTTCCACAGATAAAATGGATGTGAGAGCTGGCACACGGTGGTCAGGATAAATCAAATGTGAATAAGGGTGGAGTGGCTTGAGATGAATTTAAGGAAAACTTAAATGTCCAGGTACAAACCAGACATTTGGAAATGAGCTTCTACTTAACTCCAGTGATAGACAAAAAACCTCTTACATTTATGATTTATTTTATTATATTATTTTTATTATTTTGTAATGTTAGTATTACCCACAAATTCCTCAGCCTTGAGAGAGCTAAGCAAATTAGAAGCCTAAATCAAATTAAGATCTATGAACACCAGGCTCTCCAGAGGAGGTCATTCTGGTAAACACAAAAAAATGTCACCAAAAAATACATTTTTCTCTGTTGAAAACAAACAGAGCTTTAGCTCTCTCACACAGATGTGCACCCAAAGAGCCAGACATGAAGAATTTCACTCCAAACTTACAGAGAGAGGCATAGGAACCCAAGACACATGTGGGGCTGACTTTGAGACACCCTTCTCTTCCCTTGGACAAGCAACCTAAGCATTTTATATAAGGTCCTGAGCATGGGGATTGAAGGGGAGGTGTTGTGCTGGTTCCTGATGCAGCATCTACTTCCTTCCTGCTTTTTGTTCTGGCCACCAGTTCAGCAAAGAACCACATTTTCATCATGTCTGTAACACTCCTGCTGTTCTAAATTCTGGTGCCTGCTTACACAAGGGAGCCTGATAACACCAAATTACAAGCTAATTTTGGAGCATCGAGCTAAGTGCCTGAAGACAGCTGTGTGCTACAAATTAAAATCTTAAAAACCTTCAGAAAAAAAAATATGATTAATCATTTACCGATTGCTAACGGAGAAGCTCTTAAGTAGGAAAGTATTTTCATTCCATTTACAAACCCAAGTCAGAAGAAAACAAAAGCCTGTGGTGTGAAGTAAAGCAGGTCTGTGTACAGTCATGTGTGTACAGTCAAAAAGAAAAGTGATGTTTCCACAACAGTAAATCCTGGTAACCACTGTTGGGCATTGATTCTGTTCCTCTTTCATTCTTCACTTCCACTAAATTAAAAAAAACATGCTGCTCAGCTATATGCAGCTTTTGTAGCCTTTTAATTATGTGTTGTTAGTGTCGGGGAACGGGGAGAGATGAATCTCCAAGTTGTGCCAGTCAGCCCAGATCCACGGATTCCCAATGTAAATATTCCAGCTCCCACATCCCATTGACTCCAGTCCTGACACACCCCAAAGCACCCTTGGTGATGCAGGAGCAGATTAATTGCAGAGGTAACTTCAGCAAGATTATTGAGGGGCTGGCTTGAGCTGTGTCCTCCCTTTTGGTAAGCACCAGCACCAAAGCAGAACTAAAGGCTCCTGCTCCCAAAAAACCACATTTTCCAGGCAGTGCACATTTGTGGAAGGCAGCCAGTAACGTGCCAGTCAGGGAAAGAAGGCTCCTTCTCCCTGGTGCACAGTCAGGCAGCTCACTGATAATTACAGACTGATTTCCAGAAGAAATATGGCACTTGTCAAAGGCATCATTTCAGTTCTGTCTTTCCTCGTTAACACTTGATGGGAACTCCAGCATATTTATGACTCATTCAAAAGGCAAAACCCACCAAAGTATCACCACAGCTTTATTTTCTTTTGCTTAATTTAATTTTTTTCTTCATTTCTAATCAATGACTTTTTTTTTTTTCCCCTAATGACCTCGGCTGGTTTTCCAGACAGTTTCTCAGAAAGGAGCTGGGCTACCACCACCTTTCAGGTGCTCAAATGCCCACTTGAATGAGGCAGCTCGTGATGATTTCCTTGGGCTTCTCCTGATCTCAATACTGCAGGAATGCTGCAGTTCCTACTGACTTCTGCCTCCTGCAAAGGAGCAGACTGTGAGGGACCATATAGAAATATATATAACTCCTGTACATGTGTTCATCTCTCACATTTTTAGAAATGCAGCCGGATTTTTGGATGCACTGGCTTTGAGAACATCGCATCCACGCAGGCACACAAGGTTCCCAAGCTGTGTGCAGGCACTGTGTGCAAAACAAAGATCCCATAAATTAATCAAGTTGTTCTCCTGGCAAGCTGGAAAGAAAGAGGTGGACCAGGGCAAGAATTGTTATTGTTATCTCTATTTTTAAATACTTGGAAGACTCTCAGTTACTATGGTGGTGAGGACCATATAAGTACCTAGACAGATTCATTGCTAGCACAAGTATTGTGTGAAGATTCTCCATGTCAAAGGTACCATTAATAGAAGCTTTATATTTTGAAATAATTTCCCATTTTTTAGGTCCTTAAAAAGCAGGTTTAAAAAGCTGAAATTTTTACTCTATGCTTGTGCTGTTCTGCTCCATATTTTCTTTTCCTTGTGGGACTTCTGCATTAAAAAAAAAAGAAAAAAAAGAAAAAAAAAGAAACCTAAAACATGCAAGAAAAAGCTGCATAATTAACATTATATAGCAACATACTGACAGGTATCCTTCATGTGGATAGTGCTATTTTCTTTGTGTGGGAAGATGGACTTATTTGGGAGTCATGAGAGTGGTTATAAATGATACACAAAATGAAAACTTGTGGGGAATTCCAGAGCTAGGGCACAAGCCAGACTACAAGAGCACTGCTGTTAATTGATTAAACTTTTAATACTATCTTTTTTTTTTTTTTAAGATGCTTCTGCCTAAACTTTTAAAAAAATAAAGCTTCTTGTTACCAGATGAGGTGCAGCTGTAATGCACAGTGTCAAAGCCAACTTGACAGATAACAGAAAAATAAGAATAATATCTACTAGTCAAGTATTACTTCAGCTTAGATCAGACATTGATTAAACTCCCCCAGAGGCTCCTCTCCATGAAACCAGATGGTCACTGCACATGGACAGGCACACGTGGGCGTAGGTGAAGTTTCAGTGCAGAAGGTGCCCACATTATCTCAAACACACATAAAAATCATCACTTTAGAAGTTTTGGTGCTGGATGAACACCAAAAGTTGCTGATCAGAGAATCTTTGTGAACAATCCTTCACTGCCTTCATCACCCCAAATAAATAAGCACACAGCATCCCTCTGGGGAGGACTCATGCTCATCCCTGGCCTCCAGAAATGGAAATTGACCTAGGAGAGGAAATAAAGTTCATGTATAATTCCCTTCTGTTCCTCTCAGCATCCTCTCCAGGGAAGATCTGTGAACAATCCCAGAGCCTTGTTATTAAAGGCTCAATCTGCCTTTAGCTGAGCCCTGCTGGCTGCTGCAGGGATGGGCACATTCCTTGGGCACATTCCTTGATAAACACACCAGGATGGGCAAAGGAAGAGAACCAGGCCAGGAGAGGACCTGAGACATCTTTGGTTTGGTTCTGGGCAAACTTTATGTGCAGCTGTCCCCAGGCAAACACCTGAACTGAAACTCAGCAGTTTCCTGCAGTGTTTTTGCCTTGCCTTGAGATGGGATTCATCTAGAACTGTTCACTTGGGACTTTTTCTCCTCTCATCTGATCCACCCTCAGCTAAAGATCACAGTGTTGAGTTCTCACAGGATTTTTACACCTCTCTCTGAGCCTCAGTGATCTGTACATGACCGAACACAACTTATGTAACCATGCTGAGGGTTCAGACACTTTTGGATACTTGCTCTGTGAAGGTGTTATGGTATTTGGTGGTTGCAGACACGTCTGGGAATGTTGCTGAAGCACAGACTTTTTATTTTAAGAGATGTGGGATGAGGTACAACAAATCATTCTCATTACACTTCCCAAATCCCCACTAGTACTGGCTAGATTGGATGAAATAGGGCAGAATTTGGCTTTGGATGCAGGCTGAAAGTAGAATAAGAGAGACTGCATTACTGCGAGATCATATCCCTTGAAGCACCACTTAAAAGGGATGAGAGAATTTTAGAACACCACAGTGAAAAGAGACAACAAGGCAAGCTAATTTCCCTGCCAGCTCTCAACCTATCACCCAGGAAAACTCAATATTAATTACCTTCATCCAATACTCCTCATCCTAACTTCTGATCAGTGCTGTGGGGGTGAAATATCAGAGAACAGCAGTTTGAAAGGGTTGGGTGGGGTTTTTTTACATTGATTCAGCAGCTGCTTGCAATACTGAAGATTCATCTCTTGCCACACAAGCGATGTTTTGTGGGAAAGAAAATACAGGAGCATTGCAATGCAGCAGTTCAGGCTCTGTCCTTTCCTTGGACTAAAAAATGTGACCTCTAGGCTGGGGAAGATACAGCAAACCATGTTCCATGAGGTCCTTTGAATATTTACACAAATTACCCTCATGTGTTCCCCTCCCTCCTCAGAATCGTTTTTTCCACCAGTAAGTTTATTTGTAGGGCTGTTCCCAAAAACAGCACATTTTTTACGCAGTCATTGGAGAATATTAGTGGAAAATTAATTTTGAGTTCTTAAAGAGATATTTATATTAGCCCATACTACAATAATGATCCTGGCCTCTAGCCAGGAATTGAAGCTCTATTAAGCTAAGCACTCTACATAAATAACTATGAAGATTAGTATTCACTCCCTCAGATCTGGCAATTTTTTTTTTTTTATTCCTGAGTGCAGTGAGCAGAATTTCCCAAATTTCTTGAGTAGAGGGAGTGGGTGAGTGGACTGTTGATAACACTGCAAGATGCCTATCCCTACACCAGGAAAGTTTATTAGCTAATAGAGAGAGATCTCTATTCTCCCTCACAGAATTGCTTTGCAATTCTTAATGTTTTCTAGAAGCATTCAGACTGAAGAGACTCCACTTCAGATGTAAAATATAAGAATTTACTTTATTAAATCTACTGTATCTTCATCTTTTACATAGAAGCATCTCATGGATAGGATGAAACATAGAATATTTATTCATGTATAATTTTCTGAATGCCCCAAAGCAGAGCTCATACACTGACAAGTGTTTGGGAATGAGAAGAAACTGAAAATACAACTGACCATCTTGCTGCGATTGGATTAATCCACCATGACATCTCAGTTCATGCAAAACCTACTCATTTTCATTTCACTCAGAGCCAGGAAGGCATAGAATTCATCTCATGAAAACACTCACTTTGTTATCATAAATATTCATGTAACTGAATGATAAATCTCATCTTCCAAGAAAAAATATTAATACCAATTAATAATCACATGCTTTATGTAGTTTGGGAAGAAAGGGCGAGATCTATTAATAGGAAAAAAAGCGATTCTAAATTTGAAGACAGAAATAATTGCTTCTGATGCAATTGTTTCCCTGGCAGTTGTGCTGGGCTATTAAAGAGTAGATTGCATGAGAGCAGCTTGCAAATTAAACCACAAGAAAAAAAAACAACACAGAGCAATGTGAAACAGAACAAGAAGTGACAAGTGTTAACCTACAAAGGAACTTTCTGACATTGCCAAGGTCACAGAGAAGAATCACTTATTCACTAAGAACAGTCATGGGGGAACATTCTGTTTTCATATTTGCATCTGCAAATATGATTGTCCCAGCTAATCAAACCAGGTGAGCATAAAGGAAATTACAGCTTCTTATCCCACACTGAGCTGTGTGGGAATAGCAGTGCTGTCTTCCCTTTGGATTTTCTACCACAGAGAACAGCATTATGGAACAGGTTTACAAGTTACATTTGCAGTTTCACAAATAAGCATCTCTTGGGTTTCAGGTAGACTGAAGTCCTTCAAGGTTCCAGTGAGGTTATGGGTTCAATATGGCCCCAGATTGTTTAACTTGTTCACCAATGACTTGGATGAAGGGGCAGACGCCTCCTCAGCAAGTTTGATGATGACACAGAGCTTGGAGGAGCAGCTCTGTGCCGCCCTTCAGAGGGACCTCGACAGGCTGGAGAGATGGGCAGAGAAGAACTGTCTGAAATTCAACCAGAGCAAATACAGGGTCCTGCACCTGGGAATAAAAAAATCCAGGCACCAGCACAGGCTGGGGGTGACCTGCTGGAGAAGGATGTGGGAGTCCTGAGGGACAGCGAGCTGTCCCTGAGCCAGCAGAGTGTCCTGGGGGCAGGAAGGCCAACGGTGTCCTGGGGCCATCGGGATGGGCATTGCCAGCAGGTCAGGGGTGATCCTGCCCCTGTGCCCAGCCCTGGGGGCACCTCTGGCTGCTGTGTCCAGCTCTGGCTCCTCAGCACAGCAGGGCCAGGAGCTCCTGGAGCTGAGCAAGGGCCTGGAGCATCTCCGTGCCCAGGAAAGGCTGAGGGAGCTGGGGCTGCTCAGCCTGGAGAGGAGCCCCAGTGAGAGGGGCCTCAGCCCTGGCTGTCCCTGTCTGTCCCTGTGTGTCCCTGGCTGTCCCTGTGTGTCCCTGTGTGTCCCTGGCTGTCCCTGGGTGCAGGAGGTCAGAGCTGTCCCAGGCTCTGCTCCAGGCCCAGCAATGGCCCCAGAGCCACGGGCAGGGCCTGAGCCCAGCAATTCCCCTGCACAGGAGGCACAACTCCTGCCCTGGGCAGTGCCCAGCCCTGAGCAGAGCCCAGAGGGGCTGTGGGGTCTCCTCCCTGGGATATTCCAGAGCCATCTGGACACAGCCCTGTGCCCTGTGAGCCCAGAGGGGCTGTGGGGTCTCCTCACTGGAATATTCCAGAGCCACCTGGACACAGCCCTGTGCTCTGGGAGCAGGGAGGTGGCACCAGCTGTCCCCTGTGGTCCCTGCCATCCTCACCCATCCTGTGTGTGCAGCAGAGCAGTCCCTGCTGCTGAAGGGAGGTTTGCTAAGAGCTGCCACTGCTGCTGTGGGCGTAGGAACTAAACACAATTAAGGATAGACTGTTCCTGTCCAAGGAAGGTCAAACAAGAACATGCATTTGTGTCTACCCAAACCACCCCCGCTATAAAAGGAATCCTCAGAGACTGAATTTCCATGAGTGCTGCACGGTGACAGCAAGGCCATACATGTCTTCAAAGAGGGACACTGCTGATTGCCATGGTCATTATTTCATTTTCTTCAGTTTCAACCTGACCTAGAGGCGAGCCCAAAATTCATTTTCTACTGCAATGCACAAACAAAGCTCGACCCCAGTGTCTCACTGTGTGAACCAAACCCTGAGAAAAGCCAAGCATCTTTGCTTGTTGTCTGAGCCAGTTTTCAGCAGCTTTTCCTGATCTGTAAACAAGACCAAAGACAGCAACCAGACCAGTTTGCCTTTGCAAACATTGTCAGAGCATGACTTTTCTTTTTTTTCCTTTCTTTTTATAGGATGAAAGAGGTTTTTTTGTTTCTCCACCCTCCCTCCTTTTCAACAAGAGGGAAACAAGAGGGAAAGTTTCCTTTTGACAGGGAAACAAACACTTGGGGACGAGGCAAATAACATTTAAGACATGGACATATTGCAGAGCTCTGGACAGAAAAACATGGAACAGAGGATTTACATTGTGTATACAGGCTCCCAGCACACCCCAATTTTCAGAGCAATAAATCACTGCTTGAGTTTTAACCACACAGAGCTAATAAGGACAAAGAGTTACACATTTCTGCTTCTTTGATTTAGCATTCAATCTCAGGTTCAAAGTTCTGATTCTGCTTTATTTTTATGCAAGCATGTGGGCTGGGGAGATCAGAGGACTCTATTCCATCTCCCCTGCTGCTCCTGTGTTTTATGTAGGTGACAGCTTTTCTGCTATAATTTCATTACAAAAAATAATTGGTATCTATTTACCCAAGATTAACTGTGCATCTGTCTGTGTATGTTATACATAAAATTATGCTACAACTAGAACCATATATATTTTTCAATTAATGATGCAGCCCTTGCTCACTCAAAATCCCCACTAAGAAAAAAAAATTGCTTTTAAAAAGGCTGCAGGATCAGTAAATCTAAGCTAAACTTGACAACAGGACGATTTTATTTGGGAAGAAATTTTTATTTGGGGAAGAAATTCAAGGCAAATGAGCTGAGTTCATAATGTGCTCAAACAGAAAAGAGAAAAACATGCTCCCCATGCTGCCCGAATGGCTGACATAATTTTGCTTGCTTTCCTTCCCTGTTAACTTGAAAATGCAAATTGCTCTGCTGTCAGGGTACATTTGTTCCCACTAATTCAAGACACTATAACAAGCCAAAATATTTATTTGGTTTTTTTTTCCCCACTCCAATTTGTGTTTTATCATAGTGGGAGCATCATCTATGGATTTCATTTACTGAAACATTATGCAAACAGCCCTTATGGGAAAGTCACCTCCCTGTAATAGGAAAACTATCCATAAAGAAGGCTCTTAATGCTTTAGGATGTGTTGCCTCAAAGGGCCCAAAAATTCTACTCTGACCAACACTTAAAAGGCCAAAACATATCCAAAATAACTGCTCAAATGACCCATTGGAAAAGCCATTTCAGAGAAGGGACTACTTGGATCATTCCCACTTTTCAGGGGATGGGATGGACACAGAACACCTTCTTTTAATTAGAACTGGATGAGCAAACAGAAGCAGAGAGCACATTTTATAGTTCAATCCTCTTTCTGATGCTGCTTCTTTTTCAGCTGGGTGTATTAAAAAAATAAAATATTTTTAAATATTTTCCTTTAAAAAAATGTTTCTGATGGTAACAGGCTTTTAATCAATTATCACTTGTGTGTAAAGCATTTCTGCTTCTATAAGAAATAAAATGAGATTTCAGCTGATAAAACCCCAAACAATTTGGTTTTCCTGAAAATTCCATTTTGCATTCTGCTGGGGGGGAAAAAAAAAATCAACATTTTTAATTAGAATTGTCTGTGCCACTTAAAGGGCTGACATTGGTCTCTGCCAGCCCCTTTGTTACGGTCTGAAAAAGCCCCATGAGTCACCCCTTGGGGAATGGAGATGAGTCCAAACTCATTCCAGTGATGAAATTCAGAGCTTCTTTGCCATCTGGTCCTTCCATGAGAGTTGCTCCATCCATAGCTTCTCTCTAGCAACACTCAAATGAGCTCTAAACAAGTGGATTTTAACTTTGGTATCTTAGTTCTGGGCCTAAAGTTAGGTAGGATTAATCAGACTACAGAAACTCTACGAGGAAATCCTTTATTTCTCTTCACCTTGCTCATTCATGGAGCAGCTCATAATACCCCACCTTGTTTTTTGGTGTTTCACACATATCTAATCTTGTTTTAGCCCCATTTGTGTCTGCTCTGACTTCTGTGAAGTCCTTTGGTTTACCACACTACACACTGAGAAAAGAGAGTCTACTTTAGCAAAGGGTTTAAACATGCAGATAAAAAGAAAACAAATCCACTGAAGCCCTTCCAGTTTCTCAAATACAATCAAAAGCTAAGTTATGACATCAAAACCTTCACTACAGACATCCGTCATAACAGTAAAAAGTATTTTGGCTTCATTTTACTCAGTATTCTCCATGCAGAAATAAAGGCAACCCTTACCATTCTCACCAGACGTCTTGTCTTTCCCATTTGTAGCCCCGGTTCCTTGTCTCTGTTGGGGGGGACAAAAAACCACAAAACAAGAGGTTAGAACACATCTGAACATGCATTTTCCCCTTGGAAACCTGGTAATTACAGCCTGATTTCTCCTCAATACACTGGATAATCCATTCACCCTCGTGCAATGCTGCTTTGAGACACTAGCAGTGAACCAGGAATGTTTAGTTACATTTCAAGGCTGGACTCTGTGATCCTGGAGTTTTTTCCAATATAAAAGACTCAGATTTAGGTCCAGCTGCATCACTGCTTGTGCCCCTGGATGTAATTTTCACCATGAGTGATATGTGTGTGTGTAATCAGGTTCCCAGCAGTACAAGGGTAGGAGATACTCTGCAGCATTTCATTTCTTCAGCTCCCTGCTGTGCCTCCCCTTCCATGACTCAGGAGGACTACAGGCAAGTCGTGAAGCTTTGCAGGGACAAAATTATAAGAGTCAAAGCCAGCCTGAAGTTAATTTGGACAATGCCATAAAAAAGACACAATAACAATGTTCCCTAGAAATACATTAGCAACGGAAGGAGGGCTAAGGAGAACCTCCAGATCTCATTTTGGCTAGAAGATTCATTTTCTGCTTTGGCCACAAGAGAAGATGGAATTTCCCACTTTAATTCACTTCGTCCAAAGAATAGCTTCCTGAATTTCCATGAAAAAGAACTGATTTAGATCACTCTGCCAGGTGACAGGTGGCAAACACCAGGGCAGTGGAAATACAGTGGCAAAGTACCAGAGTGGTTACAATAGTAGGGAACTTCCCAGCTTAGGAATGGTCACTCTATGAAAATTATTCTGCATCCCCCAGAGAAAGCATCTCAAGGTGGATTAAGGTATTTAAAGGGTATGGCAAAACTAATGTTTCTTATGTAAAATTATTCATGCTTGTGTGTGTTACTGAAATAGAACTAAAGAAATAGTCCTTTAGGGTTGTACATGTAAAAATCTGGGAATATTAAACTCAGAGAATAAATCCAGCTGCACTCAGCCATCAGAGGCAGCAAATCCTCAAGCACCAGGGAAGTGAACAGGTACAGGAGCACTGCAAACCAAATGGTTTTTACCAAGATCTGGAAAGACATGTGGATTCTCCCATGAAAATCCATACTTATCTGAAGGCATTTTCTCTAAAATTTCTGGTTAAAACCTTCTCTGCTTTGGCTTCTGTCTTTTGCCTTTCCAAGCAGTGGTATTTCCAAGGAATATTTTGTATATAGACCTAATCATGAGGTAAGTACAAGACCTTCATGTGTGTTCTTAGCTCTGACATGGAAAATGGAAATAGATTTGTTTTCTCCCTGGAGCCTCTGAGCCAAGACAAAAGCTTGGCCAATAACAGAGACTAGGATTCTAAAGGGATAAACACCTTTGACAAAAGCATAAGTTACCAACAGCCAGAAATCAATACATCCACCCAACAACCAGTTTTGCTTTGTGCCTTTATATAAATTCTGGTTAATAATTCCATGTTTCAACCCTAAACTGCACTTTAAAGAAGATTTTAGTGTTATTTACAAAATACTTTATTTTTCCTATCAATAAAAAGATACCTATATTCCTTTTTCTTCCCCTCTATATTTTTAAATGCTTTTTCAAGTTGTCTTATTTCCTGAGCATTTCAGGCTGTGCTACTTAAGCTTTATGGAAGCTTCTCTTTCCTCCCTAGGCTATACCTGTCAGGTTCAGTCTGCTTATGATGGAGTGCTGGAATATGGATTCACACATTTATTTCGTGTCTCGAGATTTCCCCTCAGGGAGAGCAGAATGTTGTCAAAGAAAAAGAATAAAAACTTGGGTTTGGTAAATTAAGGTTTTTCTATTCATGAGGTCACGGCGTTTTTCTTTAAGTCTGAAATCAGTTGCAATACTCTAAAAAAATTTGTTTGATTGGTGACCACTGGACTTGTAGAGAAAGAAACCTGAAAGTCTGCCAAGCCAGCTTCTGAGAGCTTTTCCTTTAGTTATAGGCGTATTTTGATCTATGAGCCCTGTGCTGTCTTCCAAGTGACTGCAATGGATTTGAAAGTCAGAATCAGCTGCTCATTAACAAGGCACTGAAACTCAGGAAAAAGCCAGATACAACGGGATCATCCTCCTGCAAAGCCTTTAGTCTTTTATTTCAATACATTCAGTGGACCTACTTTTCAAAACATTTTCAAGGTGTTGGTATTATTAGCAGCTGGGGTTTCTTTCTTCTTTCATCACCTTTCATGATGCTACTGCAGGTTGCAGAACAAAGCTGAGCTTTTTAATGTGGTTCAGAGCAAAAGGGGACTAAACACGAGGAGGAGTTACTGGGGGTATTTTCAAGAAGCAATGGATGAAATGCTGGTATAGCAGATACTGTCCATAGATAAAATAAAAATCACTGAAATATAAGAAAAGCAGTATTAATTTCTGGGATCTGATAGGCTGAAGAGCCCCAGCTCCCTCAGCTTTTCGTCTCAAGAGAGCATTCCCATCCCCTATAACTTGCAGCCAGCCCCCTTCCTTCAGAGACTGCTTCTGGAATTCCACAGCATCTTTTAAGGCAAGCACCAGGACAGAAACATTGAATAAACTTTCCACCAGGCATCAAAGAAACATCAGAGCTAAAATGAACATGAGTGCAGACCTGTAATGATTATACAGTAAAACATGATAAACAGTTTTGTTGCTATGTTGCGTAGGAGGAAACAGAGTTTATGACTGCTTCGGGCTATATGAATTTTTAACTCAGTGGTTTTACAAAACACCAAAGACACATAATTAAAAATGTCTCCAAAAATCAAAGTGACTCCCAATTTGTCAGCAGAGGAAGTTAAAAAGACTTCTGCCATATGCTCAAAATCCCAGTAAGAAAAGAACAGGTTTGCTTTCCTGTTAAACTCTCAGAGCTATACGCAGAGGCCAGTTAATGTGGTATGAAAATCTGTACTAAATTAGTCCCCAAGGCGAGCAAACTAAGGTCAAAAGTGAACTTGCAGCCACGAGGACATTTCAAGAAGAATGTTAAATTACTGCAGCAGCTTTTTGACTCATTCTTCTAGCCCCTGCTGCACCCCCAAGCCTAATTTTTGCCTTTAATCTTACATTCTGTTCTTGTCTTGAAATAGCCTGACCTTTTCAGCAATGCTTTTAATTAGCACCTCAGTGTTAGGGATTGCAGCCAGGTGTTGATTAGAGAATTTTTGGGGGCAGAAGGGTTGTTTGTTTTATGGTGAGCCACAGAAAGTCCAAGATCAGGGACATGAAACTGCCAGAACGTTCTGACAAATGGGCTCTTCCAGATAATAACATCATGCTGATGCTTCGCCTCAGTGCAGGGTCAACAAGGTACAAAGGGCTGAATCCCAGGAAAGCAGTGCCTGCAGATTTTCAATGGGATGTGTTTCTACAGAAAAGAATGGAAAAAAAGATCCAAGAGTGGAATTGAAAGAATAGAAACAGGTGGAAAGTTTCAGTAAAATGGACAGCAGAAAAAATCAGCGTAGACTGACAGGGTGACACACACGAAAAGTTATTTAGGATGTTCTGTATTGGCAAGGAGAGTAGCAGGGAAATTTATGCATATCCTAAGCTTTTCCTAAGCTTTGTTTTGATACCCTAAGGTGTGACAAAAGGAAATACACATTGGCACTAAGCAACACAAAAAAGCTGTGGCTTTGCCAGCACTGTACCAAGCAAGCCTTCCCTCTGCATCACCACCCATTCTCCATACAGAGATTTCTCTTTAAGAAACATAAATTGAATCCAACTAAACTATTTCATAAGGACCTTATTTTTTATAGTATTCTGCTTTAATTTAAAAAAACAAAACTCAGCTGTTTCAGCCTTAATGTGAAAAAAAAAAAAGACTGAAAAAATACATTTCAAAGATTTATGGAGTTTATGATCTTTCTGCAAATAAAAATGTCACTGAAAATATCTACTTAGGGACTTGTATTTTCCAAGCAAGGAAAGCTTCCCAATCACAGCAGAATGATCAGGAGATGCATCAGAATCTAAATGAAAATCCAGAATTTAAGTAGGGGCAAGAAGCAAGTAGTATGACCTCAGATGAGTGGCTACACTCTGCAGAATTTGGGATTTCAATATGATTATTCAGGTTAAGTTCTCCTTTACTGGAGATTTCTGTGTTACTACCTCTTTCTAACGTCATGTACCAACCTGGAACTGTGGCACTCAGCATTTCACACCATGAAGTGTGAAAAACATTACTCTTAGCCACAACACAGTAATAATTTGGTTTAGAAATGGATAAAATAAATCACAATGCTTAAAAATAAAAATTAAGAGCAGGAAAAATTATGTTGCTGTGACAAAAAGATTTTGGTTGCTGAAGCTGCAAGGGATTCCTGGCCTCTAAGTAATGGGACTGGAATTTTAGCACCACCGTATTTTTTGGAATTATAGATCAGAAAGCATGGAAATGAACAGCTGGGAGAGATAAAGCACGCTGCTGGAGAGCCAGGCACAACTTCTATCATTTCACTCATTTCCTTCTAATTATTTCTTCTCCAAACTGGTCTGCAGCACAGACAGATGGCAAATCCCAAACCAACTCTGTGACGTACAGGTTCACTCACATCAGTCACCTAAAGAACATCTGCAGACAGAGCTGAAGAACCCCCGACAGGAGCTTGGATAAAGCAATAAAAATTGCACAAGACACTACACAAATAAACCTTCCTCACTCGTCTACTTGTGCCTCCTTTACAAGTTCCTCCACTCTTCCACACATTTTTATAGATGTGGCACTGAATATTGATGAGATGGAGTGTCCTTCAAAGGCCACATTGAAGGGAATTGCTGCAGGTACAGAACACCAAGCCAAGATTTTGTTGGGTTGATGGATAAATCTGATAATGTGTCTGTTACTTCTGTCTTACACATAATTGTGAGGAATCACAGACCACACTTCCTGAGCAGCCTGACAGAAAGAAAAATTATTTATCAACCTATACCTCCTCACCTATATATCCCCTCCTCCCTGCATGCTTCTCTACTCCAAGGGAGTTTTCCACAGCCAGTTTTCTGTCTGTTTTGCTTTGCCAGGGCAGCACAATGTTGCCAGAGCAAGAGCAAGAGCACCAAAATCTATCTTTCCATACTGGCTGTCAAAGCTAAATGATCCCTGGCACTCTGACAACTCCTGTAATTATCCTCATGGGTCAGACAGTTTTCTACTTGACTGGGCTCCTGATTGTCCCTGATTTTATTAAGGCTTTCCTACAGCTATTTTAATAAATTAAAACGACGCAGGTGGGCTGAGATGAGCCAATAGGGTTCTAACTGCAGTAGCTTCAAGCTGACAGAGGGACAGTGGTTTTTTGTGACTTTTTTAGTCACTGAAGGGACATGGCTATGCACACAAATACACATTGTCATCCTGGAAAGCACAGTATCATCTGTCCAAAATTAACCAGTCTCTGATAACTACAAATGGTGTTGTTTGCACTGTAGCCATTGCCCATTTGGAACACGTATTTTTATTTACATGGCTACACAAAATGCACACAGAGTGCCTAATCACAGAGCTGCTCGTAGGCTTAGGGCATTTGCTTCAATTTAGGAAGCGTGATTTGTTCATTTTTGTCCAGACAGAACTTCTGGCTTGAAGTAAATGCTCAGAGTGTACACAGACAGCAGGAAGTCATTCCTGAGCACACTTAGAACCATGGAATGGTTTGGGTTGGAAGGGACCTTAAAGATCATCCAGTGCCACCTCTGCCATGGCAGGGACACCTTCCACTGTCCCAGGCTGCTCCAAGCCCCAGTGTCCAACCTGGCCTTGGGCACTGCCAGGGATCCAGGGGCAGCCACAGCTGCTCTGGGCACCCTGTGCCAGGGCCTGCCCACCCTGCCAAGGAACAATTTCTAATTCCCAAGATCCCATCCAGCCCTGCCCTCTGGCACTGGGAGCCATTCCCTGTGTCCTGTCCCTCCATGCCCTGGAAATTGTCTCTCTCCAGGTTTCCTGGGGCTCCTTCAGGCCCTGCAAGGCCACCCTGAGCTCAGCCCAAAGCTTCTCCTGTGCAGGTGAACAATGCCAGCTGTGCCAGCCTTTCCTCCCAGCAGAGCTGCTCCATCCCTCTGCTCATCCTGGAGCCTCCTCTGGGCTCTCTCCAGCAGCTCCAGCTCCTCCCTGTGCTGGGCCCCAGGGCTGGAGGCAGATCCCAGGATAAATTAGGAGGCATCTGATGAAAATGGGCTGAGGGAATCACTGCCTGGGATAGAGGAACCTACTTAGAGTGCTGGTTTTAAATATTCTAACAGCACAGAAAAGAACTTTAGCTGTGCCCCACTTTTGCCGATGCTGGGCTGTAATTTATAAATCAGCACAGTGAGAACCTGCTGATTTTGTATTCAGATTCCATATCATGTTGTAAACTGAATATTTACACCAACACCAAATGTAATCAACATAATTAGCACAAACAGTAGCTTGCTTAATATTTAGGTTATTAGCATATTTTGAATTAAAACATTATTTCTCCAAAGACATTGTAATCACAATTTTTAATTTTTTTTTCAGAGGCAGGGATTAATGGAATCTTTGAAGTTAATTTTGAAAGCAGCTGCAAGAATGTATTTCCCAAATCCTGTTAATTACCATGCCAGCCATGAGAAGTAATCCCTTTTTTCTTTTTTTTTTTTTCCTGCAGGAAATGGAAGATTTGATCCAGCATGGTTTATTTACAGGGCTAACTCAGACGTGCACAAGGAGTTATCTTCAACTCAGCAGAATTACTTTTATGAGTGGAACTGGAACCTCAGTGTGGTACTGTGGAATTTCCCTGAATTGCGTGTTGGGTTTTGTTTAGCAAAGGGCAAAGAGAGTAAAATCAACTACAAAAAAACCTTCTCACATCACTTGCCAAAAAGTGACCTCATTCCTCACTTGGACATGGGTGATGCAGTCCATATCCCAATTGCACTGAGGTCTCCTCTTTATCCAAGGTGACCCAAGAGAATATTTCAATTACATAAAAATTGATTAAGCTAGATGGCATAAATAAAAACTGACTGTTTTTATTTATCTTTATATATTTTATTTATATTTATCTTAAGGTGGTTTCTTCCCTTTTTTTCCTCCTATTATTTCTTATCTATTGGTAGCATCAGACCTGGCATTACAGTTCCAAAAAGGGCATTTTTGGGCAGGAAACCTGCCTTAAGAACTCCTACTTCCCACTAGAGCCCAATCCAGCCACACCTTCCCATCCCCAAGGCCTCATTTCTTTGGAAACAATTGTTTGCAAGGTCACACGGAAAATAGGAGCACTGAAATTATTCAAGTTAAAAATAACCCTTCAGCAGAGCTATGTTGAAAACAATCATTGCAATGATCCAGCTAAAAAAAGAAATACATATTTCAACTGTTTCTGTTGATCATTTCAGTCATGTAGTTGATGTCTCTGATCCACAAAGAGTTGTACCAGGGCAACCTAAATTATCAGCTTTGGTCCCCTGTGTGGGAAATACAGGCAGGACACCTGATTAGGAACAAGAGAACCTTGGGGATCTGGAAACAGCATTTGGATACAGACAATATCCTGGGTATCCTTTCCTATCAACATCCCCAGATAGGAAGAGTGTCCTAAGCCAATTAAGGGGTCAGAGTCCCTGCCTAGGCATAAAATAACTGATTATGGATAGTGGTTTTGCAGCAAGAAATTTACTTTATATTTTATTCTTCCGAGCCCTTCTGAAGTTTTGGGTAATGCAATTTGCTGAGCTCTAAACACAGCTGTAATTGAGTTAGAGGTTGTCTTCAAGGGCCAGCTTGGATTATTCACAGCAAAAATCGGCGCTGACAAATTGCTTCATCTCTGACCATATTGGCTGTCATTATTAAAACAGGCTGCTTCTTCCCAGACTGCAAAAATTCTAGTGCTTTTTTCTGTTGGCATGTTTTTATTTCCAGTTGTACAATTAAAAAAAAAAATCTGTTCTTACTTCCCTGCTGTTTCCCTACATATTTCAGAGGTAAACAGGTATTATCACAGTCAGTTAGACTGCTCTAGTAACGGGGCCAGCCAGGATTTTCCAAAAATATTAATTACGGCAGTTTCAAACCACCATGCAAAGGAACTTTCTGCCTTCAGCCTCGGGCAAAGCCTTTGATTTTCAAGACAAGAGCAAGACCAAGTGGCAGGGATGTTTCTGCATCACTTACTCCACTGCTCCACCCACCCCTGGAAGCCGGTCTGGTCACAGGGAGCAACTTCGAGCAGCCCCAGCCATCTGCTGGGATGGCAGGGACTTCTCCAGGGTCATTCCAGCGCCAGGGAATCGCTGGATCGTGAGTGTGCCCAGCCTTGGCAGTGCAGCCTTGCCCAGGGGAATGACACAAAGCTGGCACCCCTGGCACATCCCTGCCAGGGGGACCCAGGATGAGCTGCTGGAGCTGTCCTTGACATGGGGCATCGCTCAACAGAGGATTTGTCCAGCATTGTTCCAGTCTGGATCAGGAATGACCTGCTGAGAGCTTTAGAGGAGCTGCTTTGTTAAGGGGGGGGATGTGGTTCAGAGCAGAGCTCTTGGCACTGGGAGGAAAAACCACAGCCAAGGGATTAGGAACAACCCTGCCAGAGTGAAAGGAAAATGGGCAGGGTAAGGCACAAGGTCACCTTGATGGCCACGCATCAGGGACAGCGATCAAATAAGCTCGTATGTAGCAAGCAGAAGACAAGTCAGGTCACTGCCTCTGCCCAAGAGATGGACAGAAAACTGGGATTTCCACAAATCAGAAACTCTGAGGACCCTGCAGCTGCTCAGGGAAATTGTTGCTGAGATCCATTTCATTGCTAACAGCAGCAGAGAAGATAAGGAAGCAATTTTCACAGAAAAGCTGTGAGGGTTCCCAGGCTCCCCGGCCCCAGCAGAGACAGACCAGGTTACCTGCCCTAAGACTAAATCTGTCCCTGTGAGGGTGGGGAGGCCCTGGCACTGTCTGGCCAGACAATCTGTGAATGCCCCATCCCTGGGAAGCGTCCAAGGACAAGTGGGACAGGGCTTGGAGCAACCTGGGATAGTGAAAGCTGTCCCTGCCCAAGGCAGGGCTGGAACGAGAAGATCTTTAAGGTCCTTTCCAACCCAAACCATTCTGTGATTCTATAAACTGTGTTTTCCAAGTTAAGTACAATGAAAACTTTCAAGTTTCTCCATGTAGTCCTCTTTCATTCCCTCTATCTTCAGTCTCACATTATGAACCAGGCTCCATTCTGCACTTTGTGCCTTGCATATGAAATAAAAAAAAAAACATGTACACCTTATTCACACATGAACATGGCAAAACATCCTACAGTGCCATCAAAAACAGCCCTTAGGTGCTCCTACAAGAAAAGCCATGCATTTTGGTAATAGTCTCCCATACTTAGAGAAAATAGGTTCCTTAGAAATTCCATGAAGAAGGCAGATTTAGATCCAGCTGTGCTGCCTGACACACTGCAGTCAGACAAAAACATCTATTAAAGATTTACATGGCATGACTGCAAAAGCTATTGCTAGAATTCAGGTAATTTGCAATTTGGGTTCTCTGCAATTCACAATATTAAGGTACAAGCTTTGCTACCAATGTTCCCACACCTGCAGATCCATCCCCTAAGTCCAATTCCAGGACGGAAGCGCACAAAGCTTTTGATCCACAGAAGGAATACAAAACAATGCTCAGAATAAAAGCCCTGTGAGAAAGAGAGAATCTCTTGCAATCTATCCTGAGAGGTTCATTCAGCTTCCTTTGGGTGCTAGTGCTCTCCAGTAGCCTGCAAAATATGCTGAAGGAAAGAAGTGATAACTAGCCAAGTCTGACTGGCAAATTAAAATTGGCATCAAGCTGGCCTGCCTTAGGCATTTGGCTGCCCTGCTTAAACTGCAGCACATGTGTGCTGGCACATGCACTCTCAAATGTGCCAAGCCAACAATATGTTTGCTCTCTTCCAGGGGTGTGTATCTGTCAGCTCTGACTGCAGCAGTGATATGTGTGAAGCAGCCATGAAGCCACATGGCTCATTTCCCCCCCCCATGTCTTCTGCCTGCCCAGCCATCCTTCCTCCTCCTCCTTCCTTCCCATCAACTTAATGCTTCTAATTTCTGGCAGTTTATCTTCTGCCTCCCACGACCTCACATTTTATAAGTACTTTTTTGGAATTCCAAGAAACAGATTTCCATGTCATTCAGATTTCCTCCTGGAACATTACAATAAAAAGTTCAAATAAAAGTCATTCTTCGGAGCATTTCCATTAATGTTAAAATTATGTGCTTTACAGTCAACATGCAGAGTATTCAGTATTTTAATACAAGGGTAATTTAATGCTGGCTATTGCAAAGAAAAGCCTATTTCCTCCAAGGGAAAAAGTGAAGGAAAGGTCCCCAAGAGAAAAAAGAACCCCATTTCTTGAAACATTAAGGCTAGAGAATGAAAAGCACTAAAATTCAAATGGAGAACACACTTGTGACTTTTATAAGGGTTATTTTTCTGCCTCTGTACCCTCTCACCTAAACTTGGACTTCAGCCTTTTAAAATGTGTTTTCATATTTATCTAGGCATGGCACCCTGATACTCACCTGGCCAAACCAACCTCACCCTACTGCCCAGTGAGGCAAACACTTCATGGGAAAATGCTATGATGTCTGTGAAAACCATTCTCACAAAGCACTGATCTTCCTTCATGTCCTGAGTGTCACTAGAAAAAGGTCTAATAGCCTCAAAATCCTCAAGAAATCACTTATGTCCTCAGCTCTATTAATTTTTGTTTCATCTGCGGTTACACACTTGCATTTTGAAAAAAAGGCTGTTGAGATCATGGTACCTGCTGGGTAACAAGGCTGATTTTGTTTGTCACAGTGGACACATGGAGATGCAAAATCATCCCCAGATATTAGCAGTGGGTGCTGTCAGCTTCCCAACACTCTGCCCAGGGATTTTGAAGCTGTGCAGACCCCAAGTCTTCTTTTAAGATCTCTTCCACCCCCTGATTCACTCCAGAAGCGCCTGTGAACTCTTGTCAAGCTGATTTAGCAGGACATGGATTTGTCCCATTTCCAGGGTCAGCCCTGGTCAGAGCTGGCTTGGGCATTTCTGAACTGTGCTCCATCATTCCCAGAAAAGGTGCACCTGAAATCCCTACAAATCCACCCCCATCAGTGTGTGCAGCCAACCAGGATCTCTCCCTTTTACTTTTAGGAGACTCCTGTTGTGCAGTGATCCAACATGAACCTGCACAGCTCTGCTCACTCCTAAGTTTAAACCATCATAACCTGACCACATTTCAGGTTTCTCTGGTTTTACTGCTGCAGCTTTCCACTTCTGCTGGCACCATGCAGTAGCTGTGGCCCCACAATCCACCAATAATCCAACTGCCAGCCAAGAAACACCAGGTAAGGCTGGTGACAAAGCAGCTCAGACCTTTCTGTCAGGCATTTGTACACTCAGACTCAATGTTAAAGATATTAAATACACACCTCCAAACTTTTTGGCAGAGCTAGAGTCTGTATTTCCAAGATATGATGCCTACCTGGTGCCACCCTTCTCACCAGCTCCTTGTCTCAGCCCAGGGATCTCTGAGGTCTCCAAGGTCAGTCAGAAGGACACCAGATTTGGCAAGTGTTTTTACTTTCTTCTTTTTCCTTTTGTTTCTTTCATCTCTCACAAAAGAGCTCTCTAACATCATTCTGTCTACTGTTACAGCACTCACAGTGTCAGCTACACCACTGGTTAAGGTCATATTTCATGCACTCTAGACTAAGGTGATAATGCAAGAACATTCAGTGTCTATAAAGTAATACTTTTCTCTTTAAGAGGAAAGCCAGCTCAGCTGTAACTAATATTCAAGTCATGTAGGCAGACAATTTTCATTTCTTCTCTGACTAAACTTGTGCTTCTCCCTCCAAATTCCATGCTAGTACATAAATAAGGCTTTATCCCTCTTGGTATGAATTGATGAGGTGAGACAGCACCAGCCAAAGACCTGCTCTGTGTGACACTTGCCCAATTTACCTCGAAGTAGACTTAGGGTGAGGAAGCAGACATGGAGAGTGGGGATAACCTGTGACCCCAAATCCTGTCATTATACTGTTTCACAACTGATTTCCTTTGCAGTTACTTGCCATTTATTGTGCTAATAAGCCTAATGTTTATAGTCTGCCTTCCACCTCTTTTTTATAAGAGAACTAGAGACTGGTTTTTCTGAATTAAAATTAGAGGACAAAGTTAAAAAGGGATTATTTATGATTTGACCTAGTTTATAGGTATCTATCACTTTTTTTTATTTATTTAGAAACCCAAAATCCAAACAACTGAAGAAACAGAAGATCTTTCCTTAGAAAGAGAGGAAATGTATGTTTTTCGTCTTCATGAGGAGACCCTGTGCCCTGCAGAGAACATGGTACATGGCTCAGGGAATTTAAGGCTCTCATTCAAGTGAGAGGCTGAAGGAAGGCATTGCTTTCCCCTGCTGCTTTCTGCCATCCTCTTCAGCCAAGGGGATGTCTCAGGATTGACATACCCAGTGTTTAGCCCACTCTGTTATAAGCTCTTCCGTAGCTGAGTTAGAGGCAAAACATGCAAACACATTTTCCAAGCCATCCCTACAAAAAAACTGAGACAGACAAGAGCAAATGGCAGTTTGGAAATCAAATATTTTATTCACATTAAAAAAAAAAAAACCAACACAACAACAACAAAATCAAACCTTTAATGGAAATGCCACTGCTGTTCCTGCTGAAGTTAACTGCTACTTCATGCCACATTTCATCACTAGCATGATCTAGATAATGTAATAACTGTTGGATGATGACTCCTATAAGCTCGCCAATTCATTACAAATTTAGGGATATTGGACTGGAAACTAATATTCCTTTGCAATCTGAAATTATATTGTACTGTCAAGTCCTGCAGCATGAAGGTTGGAGTAAGTTACTCTTTTACAAGGAAACATGATATCAAAGCACACTATTAAAGCTAAATGTCCTTTTTTAGTGTGTTGCCTGAATCTGTTGGCATTCTATACATGGCAAGAAAACCCGTGAGCTTCTGCCAGTGTCATCAAATTAAGATCAATTTCCAACATCACTTCTAAGTGCTATTTTAGAAGATGCTTGATCCCACTGAAACCACACTGATGGAAAGAGTAGGCAAAGTGACAGATGTAAAACTTATTGTTCTCCCTTCTTCCTCCTCTTTTGAGCTGCAATTTACCACTCAGCTAATAAATAGATGTGAGTTAAAATTAAAAACTGATGTTCATGTGCTTATCGATCCCACCCCCATCCTGTAACAGCTGCAGAATTTCCTCCTCCTCTCTGCCATGTTCTTGCTGGGGTTTTTAAAGCTGCACAGTTTTTGTACCTGCTGTGGGTATGATAAGGGAAATAATTAACAATTGGGGTTGTGGCAATATCTGAAAAATGCAACCAGAAGGGCTCCCCTCACTAGGTGAGGGGCTGGCTCAGACACCCACCAGGACTGGAAACACCAGAGCAGAGAACAGGAGCTCCTCTTAAACAAATACTGTGTGTTCTTCCCTTACAAACAGCAGTTCTCAGATTTAGTGCCATCAGGATTGTGGTTGTATAATCCTCCCTTGTGTTTATGTGGTTCCAAGATGCTAAATATCATTTCAATTGAATGGTTTCAAGGGAATTCAGGAGAACAACCCAGGAAAGAACCTCAGTTTTACCATTTAACCACCTGAAGCAGTCAGTTTCAGCCAAAAACCTCCACTTACACCTAATGTTTCACACATTCCCTGTCCTTCTCCAACAGCCTCCTGCTGAACACAGCTGTCCAGAGGGACAGGAACCTGTTCCAGGTTTTCCCTCAGCTCTGAGGGGAAAGGACACTCTCTCCAAGCCTGCCTGCTATGGGACATGCCCAAACCATGGGGTCTCACTTGTTTGGAAAGCAGAGGCTGCCTTGCTGGTGGTTGTCTTACAGATACACCTCAGGCACTGCTGAAGCTCCTTTTTCAGAAGAACATCTTTGACCCCAGAGTTATCCCATGTCAGCCTGCACCTTTGCTGAGCTTGCTGCTTGGACACCTCCCAGTGAGGGTGGTCAGAGCTCCAAAGCAAAGATTCAGCTCTCCAGGCTGCAGAGCAGAGCTGCATGAGCACACCCACCAGGACAGCTCATAACACCCTGCACCTCCCAGTAACAGGATACAAACACCCTCCATGATCCTTTTGAAGGTGGGCACAGCACAGCAGGGGCTGCAGGATTCCAAAGTCAACCTAAGACAAAAGGAAAGAGCCTGGTGTAGCTCAAGGAAGCAAGATCTGGTGTTCTTTGCTTTCAAAGCCTGACCAAAAATTCTGCATTTATGCAGAGATCAAGTCCCCAGCTCTTCACCTTCCCAACTAAGAGAGTCAGACCTCTAACAGCTCTCTGAATTTCATGTGCCTGGTTGCTTGACACCTGTTTCCAAAGGAAAGCCAGAATATTCTTGCTGCTGTCTGGTAACCAGGCTGATTCTCAAATATAAAGTACACACCACTCAAGGGGTGCACATCAGCACCCTGGCAATCAGTGCTGCACTTCACTCACATTGCACAAGGATCTTCCAGTGCACATTCTTCAATCATAGGTGCCTCAGGCAATCAAAAAGAGATTTCCCAAATGGCTCTCCTAAAGTCACACACCTAAATAACACATATGAAAGCTGAGCTTGTCCCCTACACCGGCAACACCACTCTGACCCTTTAAAATCAAAAGGAAATAAATGCATCCAAGGCAATCTCTGCTGGAGACTCCTCATCCCAGAGCCACTGGAGCAGCACCCAGGGCTGTGAGACCACATTGTTCAAGTGCTCTCCTTCCTAAGCCCAGAGCTGATTCCTGATGACAACCACAAACATTCCACACAGAAGGCAAGAGAGAACATCATAAAAATGTCTGTGTGATTGAATGCTTCTTGTGAAGCCTCATGGCAGGGGAATACCACGACCCAACATCATCTGCAACATGTCAGGATGGTTAAATGACTGACCAGATTGCAGGATCCCCTGTGGTGAATCGAGTTTATGCCAAATGTGAGTCTGGAGGCTCACTGGTACAACTGCTGACTGTGAACAAAGATTTGGCATTGGTGTGTGGGCCCATTACCCAAGATCTCTTCCCCCAGTTCAGCCTGTGTGACTGGAGATCTTTAATGGAAGCCAGGCTGCATCTCATGGCTGCTCATTGACAGCAGCTGATACTTTTCAGCACAGCTCTCCTCTCCAGGCTCCTTAAAAACAACAGAGAACAGCCACAGACCTACAGAAATGGCTCCTCAGTTATTTGGGGACAGACTTTCACAGCTAAAAATGCGTTTCAATGTACACTGACATTCCCAAGGAATTCCCATACAGCCAAGGGACATGTCTGCCACTAAACCAGGCAGCAGGAAAAATAAATCACAACTTGCAAAGCCACTAGGTCAACTCTTACACCTCACATTCCCACTGACTACTTATAGGGCCAGACTTCTGCCCAGCAGAAGGAACTCATTAAACACATTTTCAGACAAATACTGCAGAGAAAGTAATGTCATGTTCTTCCTGCAGACAAGGTCCTTATCCTTCCTGAAAAAATATAAGCTAGCTGCTAGAAAATAGAAAACTACTACAGGCAGATGAATAACTGCTTCATTTTCAGCTTTTTCTTCCAGGAGACTGGATCACAAAATGGTTTGGGTTAGAAGGGACCACTTTAAAGATCATCTTGCTCCATCTCCTCCCATGGGCAGGGAGAGATGTCCCAGGTTGCTCAGAGCCACATCCGACTTCTCCTTGAACACTTCCAGAGATCCAGGGGTAGCCACAGGTGCTCTGCACAACCTGCTGAAGAGCCTCACCACACTCATAAATCACTCTAATCACTGCCCATAAACAGGAAAGAATTTTGCTTGAAGCAGTAAAATGAGAATTCATGGAAAGTCTCAGTAAATAACTCAGGGAGATGAAAGTGCTTTCCAGAGATCTGTGACTTGCATTTCCAGTGCTGCTCAAATCCAGGCAATTGGTAACATAAAGCAAAAAAAAACCCTTCCCACCCTCCCAACACTGTTGTATGTGGGATAATCTGTTGAAGGTTCTAATTGAGCTTCTTTTCAACCACCCTGTCCACAATTTTTTTTTTAGCAGATTAAGCCAAAAATAAAAATATCTTTCAATTACACCATTGCAAGTTAAAACCACTGAGACCCCTCCCAACAGCAAAGAGTTATCCTTTCTGCTCAGGGTTTTTTTGCCTCATTTTTTAACAGTCTTTTGCAGTGAGGTGGTTTGGGGTGATGTAGTTGCTCTCCTCTGCCTTTTGGGGAAGAGCTGACAGCAAGGAACAGCAGGGAGGCTTTTCTTCACTGGAGCTGAGAGTGATTAACTCCCCAATTTTGTCAGGGGAATGACAGCAGCACTGAAGACACGGAGTGCAGTGCTCAGAGTCACAGGCACAGGATGCAGCTCTGCACCAGGGAAACATCTCCCAGCTCCAGGAGTTTGCCAGGGATACAGCTCTGTCAGGCACAAACAAATGCACTGGGAATAAAGAACCCCTGTGCTGGTAGCAGGGAGGATCTTTATCTTCACTGTGTCTCTTCAAATCCAAAAGGCAATCAGTCTAATTCAAATTATGAAAGGTAATTATGAGCAAATACAACCCAGCACAAAGCTGGGACAAGAATGCCTCGTATAGTTCTAGCAGATACAGCAGCACCACTCAAGCATCACTCCTCTCCATAAGATTTCCCCCCAAATTATAAATTTAAAGTAAATTTTAGTGCTACTGCATCTCACAGCACACTTCAGCAAAGTCACAGTGGCTGAAACAAACAAAAAAAAGGCAACAAAACCCCAAACCAACACTGCATGAACTCCAGCCAGGTGACAGAAATACAGGCAGCAGCAGCAGAGAGGTCGTGAAGAGATCCCTGCAGGCAGCAGAGATAAGGATTTCCTCTGCTCTCCCCACCTGACATGACCTGAAAGCCAAAATGTGAGCTGCTCCTCACAAATCCCTGCACCACAGACCAGGCTGCTCCTGCTTTTCACCTCTGCTTTACACCTCGTGGAAAACCACAGCTGAGCGTAACACCTGCACAGCAAACACTCACAGCTTATCCCGTGTCACTCTCAATTTTGCTTCTAAAAGAGGAAAATCCCATTTGTTAATGGAGTAGCAGGTGTTTTGTAACAAACAGCCTCCAAAAATAGGTGCTGGGTTACAGGTACCTCTGCTGATTCCCAGAGAATGAGCTGAGCTAGAGAATGTGGGATCTCTCAGCTGAACCTAAGGAGTCGTTCTGTTTAACAATACATTTAACTAACAAAATTTCTAGTTTGAACTTTTCCACTGCAGAGAAACAAAAAGGGCAAGCAAAGCAAAAAACCCCACAAGTGCAAAATTTCGGCTTATTTATTTACAAGGGTACAAGTGATCCTTACATGTTTGGCACTATTTACATTTTTTCGCCTCGATTGTAATCCTTCTCAGGACGCTACTTACAAAGTTTACATCAGCACCCAACCAAAAACAGAGCGGTTTTTTCCATGAGCTCTAGCAGGCAACTTTCCCACAACTTAACTAAACCCTCCTTTCTACACAGGGTAGATATGAGAAATTATCGCGGATTTGTGATTAGGAATCTCCATCGGCGTGCCTGGTCCTTCAAAGGGCAAAGCCCCCGCCTTGCCCTGCGCTCGGCAGGCACGCACACACCTGTGGGGACGCGTTTGGCAGGACATGCTGACACCCTCTCCCGGGACCTCCGCAGCCTCCCCGCGCTCCCAGCCCGGCATGCGCCTCTCCCTCCCCGCGGAGAGGCGAAGGTGACACTGACCCCCCGTCCTGTCCTGCCCCCTTTTCCCGCTCAGCCCGGCTCACCTCGCTCATGTCGCGACAGTGACAGTGGCAGCGGCCCCGCCGGCGCTCAGCGCTCCCGCCGCCCCGCGACGCGCGTTAAGAAGCGGCGCCGCGCGCCCGGCCCGGCCCGTGCCAGCCAATCAGAGCCGCGCGCGCGCGGACCCCACCCAATCCCCGCGCTCGCCGCATCCCGAGAGCGCGCGGCGCCCCCTGGCGGCCCTTAGAGCCCTCACGGCCGGGCGCGCTCCCCGCGTCCTCCTCCTCATCCTCCTCTTTTTTTTTTTTTTTCTCCTTTTTTTCCTTTTTTTCTCCTTTTTTTTCTCCTTTTTCTCCTTTTTTCTCTCCTTTTTTCCTCCTTTTTTTCTCCTTTTTCCTCCTTTTTTTCCCCTTTTTTTCTCCTTTTTTCTCCTTTTTCCTCNNTGGCTTCGGGCATCCCCACAGGGCAGGGACACGAACTCCAGGTGTGCTGGAGGCAGCCTGGCAATGGGGAATTATTGCGGCAGATCGGATGAATAAATTAAATGGGGAACATTTTGGGTTTTTTACGGTGAGGGTGGTGAGGCACTGAAACAGGTTGGCCTGGGAGGTTGTGGATGCCTCAAGCCTGGCTGTGTTCAAAGCCAGGTTGGAGCCTGGAATGGTGGAAGATGTCCCATGGCAGAGGGGTTGGGGTGAGATGATCTTTAAGATCCTTTTCTATTCCCTTTCTATTCCCTTAACCTTCTGCAATCCTATAAACCAGGCAGAGAATCACTGCTCTGCTCCCCCCTGGCT
Source organism: Ploceus nigricollis (assembly GCA_013399945.1). NCBI lineage: Eukaryota > Metazoa > Chordata > Aves > Passeriformes > Ploceidae > Ploceus > Ploceus nigricollis. The sequence continues at coordinate 169,375 of VXBC01004522.1, forward strand.
TTCCTCTCTGTCTCATCAGTCTTGCTGCCATTCCTGTTAAAATATACAGCATTTCTTCCACAGATACATAGAAAACAGCCCTTTCTATCATTTCTCTGAATGCTTAATTAAAGCAAGACTTTGGGATGTGTGCTGTTGTGCTCCAGCATCCGTCTTTTGATGGAGCACAATCGCTATATTTGGCAATACACGCTCAGATGCTCTGACTCACGTATCTGTGAAGAAATATAGGTTCAATTAGCTCTGGGAATGCACTTAACTCCCTCAAATTTTTCTCAAATCAATAAAAAAGTTAAAGTATTATATTGGAGAGCCCAAGAAGCTTGACAAGCCCTCCCACTTCCAGGGACTACCTTGCAGCAGTTTCATCTCTTCGCCAACATCTGTCTTCAAGGCCAGTATTAATAGAAGCAGGGAAATAAATTTGATGAGAAAACACATTTTCCCTTGGAGCTGGAGAGGCAGGAGGGGCGGGGCTCCTTCATCTGATGATGAGGAGGCTCCACAGGCAGTGGAACCAGGGATGTGTATCCTGGGAATATTTTAGGGATGCTGGCCAAATATGTAGGGATGGGATCAGGACAGCTGAAGCAGAATTGGAGCTGAATTTGGCAAGGGATGTGAAAAATAATAAGGGCTTCTACAAGTGTGTCAGCCAGAAAAGGAGGAGAAAAGAAAATTTACCCTTCTGTGAAACAACACAGGAAATCTGAGATACTAAACACAATTTTTGCCTCTTTCATCATACCACTATTCCCAGGACCTCCACCAGCAACTGGCATTTTTTAAAATTAACATGAATTGTCCCAGTTTTTGTTGTGAGTGGCCCAAGCAGGCAACAAACATGGTAAAGGTTCATCGCATGAGCAGCTTCAGGACCCAAAATAAAGATGATGAAGTTTAGCCCCTGAAGAAACTGTGCTTCATGTGACACTGTTTTCCAGTGAAGAGCAATTGTGGGTGTATTGCATTAGTATTCCTGTTCTGACAGGAGTGCCACTGGTCTGTCAGCTTATGGATACAAGGCACAATGCTAACATAAATTATTAACAGAGTATTGCTGATCAAAGGGCTCCCAATCTCATGGGAAGAGACACAGAATGCTGAGAGGAAATCTGTTCAGGTCCCTTCGAGAGGAATCACGTCGGTCTCGCTCTTCACCATCAAAATAAATGTGTCAAATCCAAGCAGAAAATCTCCTGGTGATAGTTCAGGCTGTGTGCCCCGAGAAGCAGGTTAGCAGAGAAAGCTCTTTGCACTAAATGCTGCAGGAGAACATGCAAAATTCTTATTTTCTGATCTGTTTGGAGGAGTTCACAGTTTCAAGAGAGGCACCCTGGAGGTCACGCTGAGCTGTGCCTGGGAGGTGGCACTCTGGAAACACAGTACCCAGCCTGGTGCCTCTTCTAGGGGAACGCTGCTGAGGTGTGACGGTGCCCTCCAAGCAGTGACTCTGCTCTGAGGACACCTTGCACATTTTGTGGCATGCAGACACAGTAAAAGGTGCATTATCTGCCCTCAGACAGGTTCTTGAGTGGGCACAGAACTCCCCTCTCCCAGGGAAAGCCTTTGGCCTGCAGAGATGCATCTGTTCTCTCTCTCCCTCTAAATTTTGTTCCCTGCCTCCCAGCTTTGCATGTCATACCCTGCAGAAAATTTCCATAGCCAGCCAGAGCAATCCAGATATGAACTTTGGGCTGAAATGCTCTGTGCCTCTCCTGCTTCTCAGTGTGGACCTGCTGAACTCAATTGTTCTTCAGTTCACAAACACAGACACATGCCTCCAAATCCTGGGTCTAACCATCCGAAATGGACAAATCCTGAGCTCTGGGAATGCAGCAGCAACCTGAGCTTTTCAAAAGGTTCTTACAATAAAGGTAACTCTAGTAGTTGTTTTATTTAAACCCTGCCATTTATGCTGTCTGATGGCACCATATTTTAGTTTTGAGGTACCCCTTTCCCTGTCAGCCTTTCTAACCCATGGCAATCCCTCAATTTAAAGGTGTCCCAAAGTTCTGCTTTTACTTAAGTGCACAGCTAAGTAGTAGCACTTCTAAGTACAGAAAATATTCTAAGCAATCTATTTTCAAGAGCCATTATATTCTGAAAATTGACTATTAAAATACCACCTTCTTATTCATCAAGTCTGCACTCAGTGTGTGTTCAATCTTGTCTGCTGGCATATGACTGCAATTTTACTGCCTTTTACTCCCACTTACCTGAAAGATTCAGCAGAGAGAAGAGAAGAGAATCTGAGCTGGGTGTTAGAACAAAAAGGCTCTCAGGCTTCCAAGGAGCTTCACCTGTTTAAGGGGACTGAAAATGGCTCTTCTGTGCCAGACTGAGCAATCCATAATTGGAGAAGTGTGTGTTAAAGTCCTGGAATGATTTGGGTTGGAAGGACTTTAAAGATCATCTTGTTCCAAACCCCTGCCACAGGCAGAGAATCTTCCACTAGATCAGGTTGCTCAGAGCCCCATAGAGCTTTCAATTCCAGGGGTGGGGAGTCCACAACCTCTTAGGCAACCTGTGCCTGGACCTTACCACCCTCACAGGGAAGAATTTCTGCCCAATATCCCACCCATCCCTGCCCTCTGTCAGTTTGAATCCATTCCCCCTTGTCCTGTCACTACATGAAAAAAATCCCTCTCCAGCTCTCTTGGAGCCCCCTGGAAGGGACTCTAAAGTCTTTTCTTCAGGCTGAACAGCCCCAACTTTCTCAGCCTTTCCTCACAGGAGAGGTGCCCCTCTGGTGCTGTATTTGTACAAGAAGAGAGTTGATTGTGTGCTCAGTCTTTGTCACTGACAGTGACACACAGCTGCACAGTCTTGCTTTGCTTTCCATCCCACCACTGAAGTTGTCTGCAAAGTGAAGTGGTTGGATCAGAAGCACAGAATTGCTCCAGAAGAGACAGAATCCCAGAATCCTTTAGCTGGAAAAGACCTCCAAGACCATCAAGTTCCAGCTGTGCCCAATGCCCATCCTGTCACCCAGCCTAGAGCACTGAGTGCCCCCTCCAGGCCTTCCTTGGACACCTCCAGGGATGGGCACTCCAACCCTCCCTGGGCAGCCCCTTCCAGGGTCTGACCACCCTTTCCAGGAAGAAAATCCTCCTGATGTCCAACCTGAGCCTCTCCTGGCACAGCTCAAGGCCATTTCCTCTCATCCTGTCACTTGTCACCTGAGGGCAGAGCTTGACCCTCACCTGGCTCCAAACTCCCTTCAGGAGGTACCACAGAGTACAGGGGAAGATCTCTCCTCAGGCTGCTGTATTTTTCAGTCAAAATTTGATTCAAATCAAATCCAAAAAGATCAAAATGAAAATACAGCTATGCTTTGAACAGCATTCCATATTCCATCAGAGCAGAACTGCTCTGCTTGGTAGAATATATTTCAATTTTGACTGTGACTGCAGAAACTGAAGTTTCCCAGCACTTGAAATTGGTACAGTGAAGTGAAACCTCTGCCTCTTGCTGGTTTTAAACTATGAATTTTTAAAGAGAAGGAATGATTTCACACAAACTTTCTGGGGAAAAAAAAAAAGTCCATGTTGACGGTGAAATTAAGGACGTTGATTTCAAATAGAAAGCTTTTGTTCCAGAAAGATGTATGCTTTTGAATCCTAGAAAACAGGAGAGGATCTGGATCACAGCAGAGAACGTGCTGTGATTATAGGCTTTGGTAGCAATAGATTTAACAAGCATAGCCTCAGATGCTGGATGATGGATGACTGGTCATCTCAGACTTATCAGCTAATTTGCCCAAGAAAAAATATAAAGAGACAGCTTCCACAGCTGAACTCCCATTAGTATGCCTTCTTACCTTTTAATTAAGAAGCTAATGGCTGTGGGTAGTTAATCAACAAAATGCCTTTAAAGATCTGGGCCTGAGGGCCTTTGTTACAACCTAACCTTTGTTCCCATGCAAGAGGAATGAGTCAATGGTTCCAACAAAATCTTATCGCTGTCATTGTCACAAAGATATCAAATATAATTTGAAAAATTGAGTCTTTTCTCAGGAGAGTTACAAGACATGACTTACTGTACAGTGTGAGTCATCTTCCATCCTAAAAAAATACAGCCCAAAAACCAATCACCCAAATATATGTGTCAATTCTTCTGTCTGGCCAAAGAGTTTTGATGGATTTAATTCAGAGCTGTGTCCTTAACTTGGACAGACTTGTAAAGAAAGCCATTCTCAGTTTAAGCCAAACTCCCTAAACTTTTGAAAGCCTGAAGAATGTTCTGGGGTTTGACTCCTTGACTGGCTCAGCTCTGCAGAGGATTGAAGATGTGGAGCATTCAGATGTTACCTGACGCTTACCTGTGGCAGTTCCCCTCTTAATTATAAAGTAAAAAGACATCATAATTACAGTTAACAATTTTCAATCTCTGTACAGGCAAAGGAATTAATGTGATTTAGAAGATCCACAATTATAACTTGTGATGTGGAGAGATAAGGAAGTTTTAAGTAGATTTGTTCCCTTACTTTACTTCAGTGAGTTTGGGGAGGTTAAGGGCAAATTCTCAGGGAGTCTCTTCCCTAAATCCTTGTTCAGATAATGGATTTAGAAGGCTCCCAGCTTCAAAAGGGTTGGGGTAACATCCCTGTCAGTATCAACCTCTGAGAGGACCTCAGGGATCCCACCCTTTTCTCCTACCCCAGCTGCAGAGAACAGGTTTGGCCAAAAATGAGACCCCATCCACCAAGCACCACCCAGCAGTGCTGCTGGGACTGGAGGGGCTGCTGGATTATTATTTTTCTTTGTCTCTGTAACAGCAAAAAACTGAGATTTAGAAGAACTTCTCTCCTATTTGTCTTTCATCTTTTAGACAGAGCAGAGCCCCCAAAAGAACCCCTGACCTTTGTGTCGTAGCAGTCCCAAATTTTGCCAGACACTTTACAGGAAAAAGAATAATCAAGTTGAGACATCCAAACCCTTTCTTTCCACTTCATCCAGAAACCTTTTTATTGCTATGTTGGCAGTAATTACACATAACATATTCCAGTAAAAGGAAGCTAAAGTCACCAGGTCAAGTGATGCATAGTTAGTGGCTGCCAAAAGAGGAAACAAGTATGAACTCACTTCATCTCTGCTCTTCCCTCATGCAAATGCATGCTGGGATTCCTCACTTTCTCAGAGGGCACAAAAATGCCTCTGCTGTGCAGGATGGGCAGGGATAAGGCATGGATCACCACAGAGCAGTTTGCTGGAGAGGGAAAACCCTTCTCAATGTAAAGACTCACACATAAGAAGGTCAGTGAACAGCAGGAGTTGTCACTATTGCTAAATCCCTTCTTTAAAATATATTTATGGACTGATAAGTGAAGTTTGGCACTTCTCAACCTCAGCTGCTGGGGCCTTTTTTCCCTTGCAAGCCTGGTTTTTGAAAGGAGCCAGTTAGAATTAATATTACATACAACATTGGCTGGAGGTAGAAAGCATGAAATGGGCTTGATACTTCAAGAGGGCCTATCTAGGTTTATTTTCTACATTCAGTTTATTCACAGAGTGGAATCTCTTCCACTTAGCAAGGTAAAGATATTTACTCAACAGTCAGAAATTGAGCCAGTCAAGGGAAAGGTGAGCTCAGCACATTTTAATTTCTGGGCTGTGAAGTGCAACAACAGACTGAGACACATTGGGCTGTAAAGTAGAAATACCCATTTAGCAATGGGCATAGTCAGAGCCCCAAAACCAGGCACTTTAGCACAGCCTGTTCTGTCCCACTGAGTTAAATCTCTCCTTTTAGCCATGGTTGGTTTGCTGAGAGGAGTGTGAGGCACAGAAAGGAAAGGAGACATGAAGTATGCTACCAAAAAAAAAAAGATCCTGTTCTGCATCTAAAGACCTAAGATGATGAATAGGTGCAGCTAATTTAGCTGAATCTTTTTTAATGATAGCCTTTGTAATTTTTTATGTTCAAATAAAATGATAAAATGGAGGTGGAAATAAAAGCAACTCCCTGCTGACTGATGGAAAAGGATGACCCCTCACTTTTAACAGAAATAAATGCTTAGCTCCCTTTCCTTCATCTTTCTTCTGCAATGTCTGTGTTACCAATAATAACACCTCATTTAGCTATTTCCTATGGGCTTATGGTGACATTTCAGTTTAATGGCTGATGACTTTTCTGAGGCCCTTGCCCACCTTGTATCCTTGCTAGAAAGTGCTCTCTGAGCCAGTCTCTTTATCTGAGGTATTATTAAGTGAAGGTTCTTCCAAAGGTCAGCACAACTCTAAAATAGATTCACGTTCACAGAAGGGAAGTGGTTCTCTGTCCTGGCTCACCGTGGTGCCACTTTATTCAGAGTTTTCCATGGTGGTATTTCCAAAGCACCATCAGAAGGTGAGGTTGGAAGGTGTGGGCTCTCAGGGATCTTTCTGCAGACCATGAAAGGGAAGTTTCCCCTGAGGTAATTTCAGGACATAACTGACCATCTGGATTTGTGCCCTGCTAGAGCATCTCCCACTTCCTCCCCCTCCCTCTCCTTTAACTTTCTACTCAGATGAGGGAAAGAAAAGATCCCAAACCTATTTTTTGGTCATTGTGGCTACACCCCTAAGGGCTGACACAGAAACCTTTCTCCTGAAAGTCTTCTGTGGATGGCACTGGAGGAAGGTGAGAACAAGGCCAAGCTGTGGGATCCCCCTACTCCAACCTCCCAGGCTGCATGTCTGGCACTGTGCTGCTCCTACAGCTTTTTTTCTACTGATGTTACCTCTTTAAAATGCAAGTGAGGTCACGTGGAGCTTGTTTAACACTTGCTGCTGCACAGAAATTTAAAGTAGCTGCACATTGTTACCTGGGACTAGGAAAAAAGCACAGTGAGGTTTAATGCATTCTTGGGTAGCTGGTTTGTCCCTGTGCACCTCAAGTGCCCTGAAGCACAAAGAGGTCTGACATTTACACCAGGATCTGGCCAGAGCAAAAGTCCAGTCAGTGCTCCCTCAAATGACCAGAAATAAAATAATTTTGACTCAATTAGAAGCAGTTCAGGCCCTACAGTGTCCTTGGCAGTATGATGGAGCACTGGCTATGAGCCTAATAGACAAACTAGATCTGATCTCAGCTATAAAAAACAGGAGCCATCCTGGATTTACATTTTTTTCATGCATTTTATTTGTATGAATAATAAGTAGGTTCATTTATATAAATTACTCAAAGGAGTTTGTGAAGGTCAGAGGAATCTAATCCCAGGTTGTCTTAAATATTTAGTTTATCATCTCTTTGTATTTAAAGTTTCAGAAGCTGAAACTTTAATGATGTTATGCAACTGTAAACAGATGAGTTCACCTGATATTGAGGAAGGCAAGGGTGTTAAATAACATAGCTTTTACTCAGGAAGGACCAAAAACCTGCTGGCTTATTTTACAGAGCACACTGCCATTTTGCTGAGCATGTGTCTACCTTGTTTCATGTTTCAGAGCAATTTGATGGAATTCAAAACAATTCATAGAATCAAAGAATAATTTAGGTCAAAAAGGGCTTTCTGGAGGTCATCAGTGGAACAGCAATGAAATACTGAATGCAAGGAAACAGTTCAAACACTTGATATAAATTTCTGGACACTGTGAAATGTCAAGCAGCAAGTGTGCAAGCAACTCTGACATAAACCTGGACTTTTTTTTGTTTGTGTGTGTGCATTAATTTTGTCAATAACACATTGTTATGGTGCCATGTGGCATTAGCTCTGTGACTGTATTTTTATACTAATTTCAGATGAGTAAAGAGGGCTTTTGTGTGAACTCAGTGTAGCTCCAGCCTCCAGCAGGAGATTTCAGTAGCCCTAACACACACTCACAGGGCTCCTGCTGCCATCTGGTCAGGAGCTGTTCCTTAGTTGAGAACTTTGGAGTTTCTATGAAGTATGCCCAAATTTTTGGAAGGCAGAAAACCTTCAAATCCAGGGCCTGAGGGCAAGGGCTGCCCCATGGTGGACCTGTCTTAGCCTGGTGCAGGAGGAAAACTCTGCCAGTCCTGTTCTATCTGGTATGGGTGACACAGGATCTTTAGTGATATCTGAAGCTTTACTTCCTAATGGGATTTTCTGCTGTTGTTTGTTCTGGAGAGCTCAGTTTGATAAGCACTGATCAGGGCAAAGACTGAGAACTAGGTGAATGGCCACTGTATCCACATCCTCACTAATACCTCATTAAGCAGGATGGTTAATTATACTCTCAGTGCTGCATCTATAAACAGTTTGCTTCTTATCTGCTTAGACCACATTTAAATCCAGGATGAAAAAGCAGTGACAAGTACTGTCACTAACCTGTGCAATATGTGGTGTTCAGTGGGGAAAGGCTCATGGTTAGTGTAAAACTGGGGGATCTGGCTCTCAGGAGAGCTGTTGGTAGAACAGGCCAGTATGTGGTCTCAGTCTTCTTCAAAGTAGTGTCTTTCAAGAAAACAGCTTCAAATGAATGAGCTTTGGTTTTTTCCCAGATTGCCAAGCAAGATATATTCTATTTGCCATCTGTGTGGCAGTTGTCTCCTGTTCATTGGGCAGTTTTTCCTTATCTCTCCCACAACCAATCCTCCCCCCAGGGAGACATCTGCTGTTAATGGGCCATTGAATGTCCCTGCATGGCTGATAAAAGTTACAGCATCCCACTGGGAGATGCTCTGCCCAGAGGGAGGAGCCAAGCATTCCTACCTGGATATAATCTGAGATTCTGGCACACCAGCACGGCTTTTCTCCACTGGATTCCCAGAGGAACAGCTGCCTCTTCCACTGGACCTTCAGAGGAAGACTCCACCTTTCTACAGGATCCCTGCTCCAACAGAACCACCCCTGACACTCCAGGGGGACTCAGCCACAATTCCAATGGGACTGCTCCCAACACCCTGACCCACAGGGTGTCAGGCTGGATTCTGACTCTGTCAGTGTTGTTTTGGTTTACNTAAAACTAATTTAAGTGTCATTTCTTAATTAAATATTTTTTCCTTAAAAACCTTATAAAGATAGATACGAGGCCATTTTGTAACTTGTTAGTAAAATACTGTAAAACTCACAGCTTTTAAAAATGTAATATAAATAAGAAATAATAAACATCTAAACTTAAACATAAAATACCATCTCAAACACTTTCAATCCCAACCCTAACCCAAACAAACAAACAAACAAAAAAACCCCACAGTTTACAAAAGCAGAGAGGCTGCTCTTGCTGCTGCTGCTGAAATGTGTCCTTCCCTCTCTGTCCATGTTCTCCTTCCTCCCTCACTGCTGCAGTGTTCTAGATTGTGACCAAGAGTGTTGCCAGAATATGCTTCTTGCTGCTTTCTATTAATGTCAAGCAAAGAAATGTGCAAGTACATAAACACCCCAGCAGAAGTCCATTTCCATATTAGATGTTCATTCCCCCTGTTCCATTGCACACATTTCTAATTTAAAGGGGGACGTGACTGATGCCTGGAGAGCAAAGGAACCACTGTGTCCTTTTGAGGTTTTGTGTTATAAATTATCTTTGCCATAAAGTAAATTAAAATTGTGCTGTTCCAGGACCTGAAGGGAGCTTACAAGAACGAAGGAGAGAGATTATTTACAAGGCCCTGGAGTGACAGGACAAGGGGAAATGGCTTCAAACTGACAGAGAGCAGGGTTAGATTGGATATTAGGAAAAAAATCTTTACTGTGAGGGTGGGCAGGCCCTGGCACAGGGTGCCCAGAGCAGCTGTGGCTGCCCCTGGATCCCTGGCAGTGCCCAAGGCCAGGTTGGACACTGGGGCTTGGAGCAGCCTGGGACAGTGGAAGGTGTCCCTGCCATGGCAGGGGTGGCACTGGATGAGCTTTGAGGTCTTTTCCAACCTAAACCATTCTGTGGTTCCATTGGGAATCACCATGCCCTGCACACTGAAATGCCACTTCTAACCCAGGGGCTGGAATCATTCATTGGCTAATGAAATTGAAAGCATGATAATAGATTTATTACTTAAATTGCTGATTATGCCAATTGACCTTTTAGTTAGGTCTTTAGGCCTTTATAAAATCTTCTTTTCCCTGACAGGGAAAAAAAAAAAGCAACAACCCTGTGCTGTCAAATCTGTTCATTTGACAGCTGTGGCTGAGAAGCAGAAAACAGCAAATGGAGCAAACAGAGTTCAGTGAACTCGTACCTATGGAGTCTCCAGCATGGCATCAGCTCAGGCAGGGTGGGCTGAACCCTCAGCTCTCTGCACCTGCAGCAGGAAAAGCAGCTACAGCCTGGCACTTCCATGGAAATTGTTGCAATTAGAGGCTGTTTAGCTGATGGTTTTAATTGCCTTGGTTGCTGACCCACGAGTGTGGCTGAAGGCAGGGTGTCCCTGGAGGGCAGACACACAGAACATGAGAGGTGCTGTGCCCTGTCACTCATTTGTCCACGGTGAACTTTGATTATCAAGAGGGCACAAAGGACAGGGGTGCTGCTTAGCAAATCCTGCTCAGTGGCAAAATTAACAAACACAATCCAAGGAGTGATTTAAGTGTTGTAATGTGGGTAACCATAGCTTGTGGCTCTTCTTACAGTTTCCATTTCAAAGCACCATCAGTGCCTTCATAATCTTCTGACATTAATTGTATCCACCTCTGCCCTACCAAAAGGGATTAGCAGTTGGAGTCAAGTAAACCAAGGCTTTGTAACTTATTAGCTGTAAGCTGCTGAGTGTAGCAAAACAGCAAAAGAAAGAAAAGCTCCATGTTTTAGTGGATGGTCTTCCCAATATGCGTTAGAAAGTCTTCATTAATTATTTCTGATTGGGTTCATTGGAATAATTGAATCGCCTCTGCAATGCAGGGCAGAATTTGTCAGCAGCCCGGCCAGTGAGGGGAAAGGATATAGATTTCCTTCCTTGTTTCTTCTGCAGTGGCATGTGGCTGCTCACAGAGCTTGACAGCCAGCTGAGGAGTCAAGGCACCTGCTCGGAGGCATTTGGGTTCCTGATTAAACAGGAGTAAAGCTCTGAGAGTCGACAACAAATGGAGGGCAGAGGGGGAGAAAAGAAGCATCTGCAAAGAAGGGTGAGAAAGGAAACTTTCTGGAGGGAAATAAAACATTATTGGCAGTACTGCTGCATAGTTCAGCAGTGGTTTTGTCGCAGCAGGGAAGGAGTTGCAGTGAAAAGGTTTCTGAACACTGAAACAATTTTCTTTGGGCAGCTGCTTAGGGACAGCACCACGGGGTGACAAGGCTGAGTGGCCTCTGCATTGATACACACAGGTGGCTCAGTGAACACAGTGATGAAGGCAAAAGGCTCATCTCCCTCTTCCCTGTACGACCACTGGGTCCATTGTTACGTGGCAAAGGGAGCTTTGCCCCCTCAAAAAAAAAAAAAAAAGCCCAGCCTGTCCCTCTGGGTAAAGGATGTTCCCACCTGTGCCCTGTGAGTGATGCTGTGGTTGTTTCAGAAGGAGCCCCCATGTCAGGGACACAAGGACCACAAACAGACTCCCACAGAGCATCATTTAGGTTGGACAAAGCCTGTGAGATCAGAGTCCAGCCTTTGCCTGAACACCATCATCTGAGCCTGACCACAGCACTGAGTGCCACATCCAGTCATTTCTAGAACACCTCCAGGGATGGTGATATTCCTTCCCTGGGCAGCCCATTCCAATGCTTGACCACCCCTTCCATGAAGAAATTCTTCCTGATGTCCAGCCTGAACCTCTCCTGGCACAATCTGAGGCCATTTCCTGTTGTCCTGTTGTCTGGGAGAAGGGACCAGCCTCAAATTGCTACAACCTCCTGTCAGGGAGTTGTAGGGGGTGCTGCTGTGCCTCACTCCTGGTGGAAGGATTTGCACTTAAATCTGGAAGTAATTCTCTCCCAGAATGGATGAGGGTTGCTCATTGTAATGTGCAACCAGTGGAAGCTACAGAAGGTGCTTACCACTTAGTTTGTGTTGTCTGTAAAAATAACTTTTAAATCTGTCCCCAAAATAATCTTTGCTACAACCTGAGGGATTCCTACAGCCCTTTGTCAGGAAATAGAGCTTTTCTGCAGCTCACCAAGGGTCTGGCAGCAGCACATGGGGCCCAGGCCCCACCAGGCAGGCACCAGAAGCCCAGGTGACCACACAGGTATGGGAATAAATCACACAGGACTCCATTTTCTTCATGGTGGAAAAAGCCCCTTCTTTATTCACATAACTCCTTTTTATCCAGTTTTACAGACCTCGTGTGGGACTCCAAGTGGTCAGTAGTTATCTTGCCAATTACTTTATTGGTTAGTAATAAGTTGTTATTCTGTATTGATTGGTCACTCAGACTGTCAGTGTATATGTGTAGGGAAGTTGTTTGTGAAAGATAATTTCCATTTTTCTATCTAATGGTATAAAAACAGTTTATGCAGGTGCAAGTTGTTTTTTACCCAGGAATAGATTGTTACACTAATGAATTGCTCACAACAGGATTGCTTCACATGGGAGCTTGCAAAATGCTAGCTTTGACAAGGCCAGCTACTGATTCCAGGAGAGCAGGCTTGATTTTATGAAGCCTTTCTTTATGATTTTTCTACCTTACTGCAACACACAGGTCCAGAGGGACAGGCAGGTGCAAGGTCCAGGCAGCCCAGGAGGGGCTGGGCAGTGGGCAGGGAATCCAAGCTCTCTCCAGGCACTGAGCAGAAGCCCTGCCTGAGGATTCTCTCTGCTCTTTCCCCCAGCTCAGCTGTTCTCAACAGCAGTGTGAGGGAAGGTTACACAGCATCACCTCTAACACTGGCAGCAAACCCTTGGATGTGCAGGGTGGAATTCCTTGCAGAGGAGGATTACAGGGAAAAGTGGCTCCAGAGGCTGCTGGCATTCCCAGGGCCCTGAGGAGCTGCACTGAAAGCTCTCAAAATTGCATTTAGAGCAGCTAAATCATTTCAGCAGGTCCCCCAAGACATCAGCTCTCAGGTATCAGCTCAGAGTAGTGGAAATGTGTGTGTGTACCACAGCCACCTCCTCCCTTACCTTGTACTTTCCAGCTTTGCACTTCTCAATGTTCCATCCTCATTAGTACCTGCCTCTTGTAAACACACTTAATACACTCAGCTAACCTTTAAACGTTATCAAAAGAAGTAAAATATGAAAGCCTTGGAAAGAATACATTTATTTGTAATTCTGGATGGTTCTATTGCATAAGAGAGGTATTTTAGTTTTAAAAATAGACTCAACCCCACTGAGATCAGCAAAGGTTTTGCATGAGCAAAGGGAACAGAATTTTGACTTGTCATTTCATACAAAGTTCTAAAATGTCTTCAAATCTGGTTGCACAACAGAGCTTAGAATGTCACAACTCTTTTCAGGATCTCTAGGGAAAGGTAATCATGAAATCTTAGAACAGTTTGGAATGGACCTTAAAGATCACATCTTTCCACCCCTGCCATGGCAGAGACACCTTCCACTGTCCCAGGCTGCTCCAAGCCCCAGTGCCCAACCTGGCCTTGGGCACTGCCAGGGATCCAGGGGCAGCCACAGCTGCTCTGGGCACCCTGTGCCAGGGCCTGCCCACCCTCCCAGGGAAGGGCAAACAATCAATAATTACAAGCAGTAAGCAAGCAGCATCACAGAATCCATGATGTAACCATCATATTTAATTTAGGGGGAAGTGGTAGATTTTCTTCCCATCTGTGCAGCAGTTTCAGCTGTTCTCCCTTTGCTCCCTTCCACCCAGCACAGCAGTGGGAGCACTCCTGGTGAGCAGCGCTCCCAAACCACTCACTCTGTGTTTGTCCCCTGCTCTGGCAATGGATAAAGGGAGTAGAGGAAAGCAACTGTTCCTCTGCCAGCTCAGATGCCTCTCCAGTGAATTTTGGAGGCTGGCACAGGCACTGCTTCCCTCTTTGGTACCTTTTAGTTGTCATTTTGCAAATGGAGACAGGGAAGCAGTGATTGAATTTAAAGTGTTTTCTGAGCTCAGGCAGCATCAGAGGGCTTGGCTGGTAACTTTAGATCTTCATGAGGATGTTTTTAGAGGATCAGGGAACAGACTTGCAAATTTCCAAGATGAAGATCTCCACAAAAATTGTGGCTAAATTTGCTGGCATTTTAACAGAACAGTCTCTGTTTTAGAATCATCAGATCACAAAATGGTTTGGGTTAGAAGAGACCTTAAGGATGACCCCATTCCATCCCCTTCCATGAGCAGGGACACCTTCCGCTGTCCCAGGCTGCTCCAAGCCCCATCCAACCTGGCCTTGGACACTTCCAGGGATCCAGGGCCAGCCACAGCTGCTCTGGGAAATCTGTGCCAGTGTTTTGCATGGTTTGAATGTCTAACTGCTTTATACTGGAAAACATCACAACATAATGCTATTTTTCAAGCAGGAGTTGTTTCCCCAACACAATTCCAGTATGGATCAGCAGTTGTCAGGAAGATCAGGCTTCTCCATAGGTGCTGCAACATGCAAGAGGCAAACCCAAAGGGAGCAGTGCTCATCAAGGGGCTGTGTGTCACTGGGGTGACACCTCAATGAAACCCCATGGCATGGAATAATCCCAGCAGCTGGTAGATTGTAGCCCCACATGAATCCTTGCTCTGCTGGGAAAGGAAAATCCATCCTGGAAGCCTCTCTGGAAAAGGAAGGGGCAGCAGGGCTGAGCCACGAGGCTCCTTCATCCTTGCACAGGAGGTGAGAAATGGATGCTGCTTGCAGTGGAGAGAGCCAGGGCACAGAAAACACAGCCCAGGTAAGACCTGAGCCCAGAGCATCAGTACCTGATGGGAAGGGCACTGGGATTAAGGGAATCAATAGCACAGAAGAGCTGATCCAAGGCTGGAGCAGTCCCTGGGCCCCTTTGATGGGAAACTGAGAGTGGGAGGCAGGGCTGAGATGGATCTGGTTGATTCTCTGATAAAAACCTCTCAGTATTGTTTTCCCTCGATTTTGGCATTCTTCCCCCAAAACAAAACCAAACAGAGTGTTTTGCTGGAACATGACTTTTTTTAAAAAGCACTTGGTGTAAGCCTCATTTGAGAGAGTGATCATAGCACAGGAGAAAATAAACAATATAAATAACATCTGTGTGACACGAGTTCTGCTATCAGAGCTAATGCCAAATGATGCTGGGAACTCCCAAACATTGATTCTCTGAGCTGGAAAGAAGTTAAAATATTCCTCTGAGCCTGCAAATATGCATCATTTAAATAACTATCTGTGCTAATCTAGCATAAATAATCCATGGGATTATTCCCATTATTGCCAGGAGAATGGGAAGGAGTTGATACCAACCTGCATCTCCCAAAGAACAGAGAGCAGGGTGAGGATGGGTAAGAGAAAACTGAACTCAGAAGGGCAGAAATCTCACACAGAGCTCCAAACTGCAGCAATGTAGAATATTCCTGTCAAATTCCACCTTCACAACAACA
The DNA here is from genome assembly GCA_013399945.1 of Ploceus nigricollis. Taxonomy (NCBI): domain Eukaryota; kingdom Metazoa; phylum Chordata; class Aves; order Passeriformes; family Ploceidae; genus Ploceus; species Ploceus nigricollis. The sequence goes on from VXBC01004522.1 coordinate 184,709, forward strand.
TGGAGAACTTTCCTGCTGGCTGAGGAGGTTTGGTGCAGACACATTAATGCAGACCTGGTTTGGATCTATTTTTTTCCCCACCAGCAGTTCAGGAAGGTCAGCTGAGGTGTGCACAGTGTCCTCCTGAATCCTGGCAGATGGGATAATGGGAATACACAGCCACTAGTGTGTGTTTTATTGGCTCAACTGGTATTGCTGGAAATATCAGGGAAACTTTCAGCTATGCAAGCCCTTATTCAGGTCTGAAATAGAAGCAGCAATTTTCAGAGCTAAATACAAGCTGAGAACAAACGCTCAGATGTTAATTAGGTATGTATCAATTAGGCCTTTGTTTAAAGGAAATGTATTTGGGAGCTGTGGAGAAGAAAGGATGGGGAAGAGGGCGGAAAATGAGAGACAGAGAAAGTTAAAGTTAAATGGAGCTGCTTGTCACCTGGGGGGAGGAAGAGGCAGGTAGTTTATAGCCTGGGGAACAAGAGTCAATCGTGGTGAGTGGGAGGAGAGTAATCATAAAAGTCACATCTACCAAGTGCATGCTCCTCCAGATCAAGTGGCTGTATGAATTTCAATGCTCAGCCTCATCTTTAGGAGGGGTTTTGGAGGCTGTTGGGAAAAAAAGTACTGAGATGCCAAAGGTGTTTGGGGAGCTGTGCTCTCCCCTTGGCAGCTGAGGTTGGCTGGGTTCTGTTATAACTTGAAAATATGAGCTGTGGTCTAGTGGATAGACACTTTGGTCTATCCTGATTGCTTAATTTTACTTACACAGTTACCATGAGGCCACTGGATTAATTTTATGGTGTTGTTGGGAGTGTGGATGTGGGATTTAGAGAAACTCAGAGAGAGGGCGTGTTGGGGGTGGGCCTCATTTCCCCACTTTGGATGGGGAAGATCTGCTTGTGTGGAGAGTGAGGGATGAGAAAATGAGATACCTCTGACACTTTAAGGAGACCATATTCCAGTTTTCCATGAGTTTCTGCTGGGGAATTTGGTAGGAAGCTGTGTTTTTCCTGCCTCATGCAGAATCCTTTTGAGGAAAAGGATGGTGAGCCCTGCAGCCAAAGAGCTATTCCCATCTATGTCACTGGGAGGCCCAAATCCTCAAAAATGCTGCATTTTAGGTAAGCAACACCATATATCCTACATTCTACCAAATAAATACTGAAAATAGAGGCTCTGTTCAATCAGATCAGTAAGAAACCAAATGTTCAGTCAATATTGTGAGTAGTCTTCAGTAAGAGTTCATCTGTTGATTCCACTCAGCCCACACAAACCTGAGGTGCATTCTGTTGAAACAAGAAACCTCCCTGTGAAGCCAAGTGTTATTTTTAAGTGACTTTGTATTAAAGGTAGCCTGAATTTTCTGTGAAATACTAAACCGGTGGGACAAGTTTAGGAAACCTTACTGTGGCATGAAATACTGTTTATCTTCAATGCATTTTTTTCCCCACGTATACAAGCACAGAATTCAAATTAGAAGATTTTGTAAGGAAACATGGAAGGGTTTTATATTATCAAACTGTGCACAGTCTGTGAGCTGTAAAAAGCTGGATACTTCTAGATTACTAAAATGTCCCTCAAGTCATAATTATAAATCAATATGCATGCATACAAAAGATTGGTGTCTCCATAAAGTGCCTGAAATTCAATATTTTTAGTCTACTGTGCCTTCTGAAAGTGCCTGCATATTTTATATTCCCTGTGAGCTGAAAATTGTCTCTGTATTTTATGTATTGTTATTTGTGGAGCTCTATTTGCAAACATAAGTAACAGCTAGTACTGGAGATGATATACAGGCTGTACAACATGCCCAAACAAACAAATCTGGAAGGAAATAAATGCCCCCAACCATAAATCCCAAGGACACAATGAGGATTTTTTGACCTCGTGCCAGGAGTGTTCCAGAGCTGTGTGGGATGCATTCTTTGAGCTGGCAGGGAGGGGAAAGAGCTCCAGACTCTGGTTAATGTGCACGTTTCCATGGCTGTGGTACCTGTTTGTGCAAAAAGCTTTGTTTGCTTGAGTGGGTGAGAGGTGCAGCAGGGGGTGTTAATTCCTCCTGCTGCTGGGGGATGTTCAGGGGCATTTTCCTGGTGGCTCCTGAGGAGAGTGTGGCACCTTGGAGCATTTTTTGCAGCTGCAGGATGCACAGCTGGAGGGTGACAGCCCTGTCTGGGCTGTCCCTGATGTCTGACTGAGGCAGCTTGGAGCTGGCAGCAGGGAAGGGGCTCCCACGTGGTTCCCAGGTTTGGAGCCTCACTAAGAATCCTAAAATGGTTTGGATTGAAAGGGACCTTAAACATCATCCAGTGCCACCCCCCTGCCATGAGCAGAGACACCTTCCACTATCCCAGGTTGCTCCAAGCCCCAGTGTCCAACCTGGCCTTGGACACTTCCAGGGATCCAGGGGCAGCCACAGCTGCTCTGGGAAACCAGTTCCAAGTGACTCTCCACCCTCCCAGGGAAGAATTCCTTCCCAATTTCCCATCTAACGCCGCTCTCTGCCAGTTTGAAGCTGTTCCCTGTGTCCTGTCACTACAATTCCTGATGAAGCATCCCTTCCCAGACTCCTTGGAGCCCTTCTTCAGGTACTGGAAAGCTGCTATGAAGTCTCCAACTGATGCCTCAGGTTTAGCTTTTCTATTTTTCAGATTCTGTGCTGCTTTAGTGTGTGGGTCTGAGCTTCATAGGAGGGGATGCTGAGCTCTGTGCACAGAGCAGGGAGACAAAACAATTCCTTCTCCAGATGGGACCAAGGACAAATGATCCAAATCTCAGGCCCAAGAGCACAAACAACGTGGGCTGGAGAGAGAAAAACAAGCAGGATGGGACTGCATGGGCTAAAGCTGGAACTGGACAATGAACTCCAAGGTGCAAATGGAGCAGAACTGATCAAAGGGAGAGCCCCCGTGACTGGTTGTGCATTCGGGACCATATTGGGTTGTGCTGCCCAAGGTGGATCTGTTGAGGCCTCTTAATAAATCCCTACTTTCTTCTTTAGCTCCATCTAGCCTCTGTTCTAGGCCAGCCTTCAGAAGGCATCACAACCTTCTCTTCTCAGACTGTTCGCTCATCAGGAGTGCCAGGGAGCCCTCTGGCCACATCCTGCAACCCAATTTTGGGAGCACTGCTGGTGTCCTCTGAAGAGCCTCGAGCACCTGGAAGCACAGCCTGGGAATCTCAGTGGGGACTCCCCAGCACAGAAATCTCCTTGCTGCTGACACAGTCTGTGTCCTCTGGCCCATGGCACCAACACAGAAATGTGTTTGATTAATGTGGAAGGATTCAGATGAAGTGGAGAAAAGGTTTTCTTCAGTTCTAGGTTGGCTGCTTTGCTGTGACACCAAATAATATCAAAGCTAAGCTTGAAAATAAGGTCTTGGAGATAAACAAGAGCTTGAACTTGTAGAGGTTGAACCCTTTGCAAAAATTATCCCAATGAATCAACACTTTCTACTGGGAAACCACTGTCTCCATAAAGTTACAGATTATTTTTACTTTTCTGACAGCCAGGAGGGTTTGTTAACAATGCACATGAACAGAGAGCCACAGCTCCATGGTTTTTACCCCCTCAAGTCCCAGACTGGTGTTACCCTGGGCCTCCCTCTCTCATGCAGTGGACATTCCTCTAATAAAGTGGATTTTTGGTTGTGTTTAGGGTGTTCAGCTACAGTGGTAACAAGCAGATGTCAGCAATAGGAATCCTTGTGTCAGAATAAGGTAGATGTTTTTCAACACGAGTGGTTAATTCAAAGTAAGGATATTTTCAAGGAAAATTTCAATATGCCACAATGTAAATTGCTTGTATTTTTGTCTGTGTAACATGATAAAATTAATTTCAAAGCTCCTCCTTAGGCAAACAAGATAGAAAGGCAGTAGATGGTCAGAATTTGAAACAGCTTTGTGTACAAACAGCACATGGCAGACCCTGCACTTGTTCTGACAGACTGGCTGAAAATGCCACCAGCAGCACAAAATCTGTCACGAGTTAAGGAGATACCAAATGCTAAACGTGCAAAACAACTTCTCCTTCCTGAGTTCAGGTTTCAAATTCCTCAGTTTTGTTGCACAGAGTGTCACTGGAAGGGATTTGAAGCAAGGGCTTCTTTCAAGAGCACGTGCGTTGGTTCGTACCAAAGATTAACGTGAGACACACTGAATAATTCAGAATTCTTTGAGTGGGAAGAAAGAAGAGTACATTGAAAATATCTTGTTTTTCTGGAAGAAGTTTGCCTTTTTGTAAAAGAAAAAAAAATAATAAGCTTGAATTTTTTTATTATGAAATAGAAAACTTCAGACAAAATATTTCATCAATTTTAGATATGGTGCATGTGCTGGATCTGCTCTGCTGAGAAGTTGCTTTGGTAAAGTGCATTTCCCATGGTCATTATCAACTCTATCCCTGAGGAAAAAACACTGTTGAAACTGAATTCCAGAAACCACCATTGCTGTGACACAACTCAGCCCATAAGTAGAACAGAGACGTAAAACATTCAAGCAACAACTCTTCAAAGTCAAGAGTTTCAAATCTACATTTTTCAGCTTAAGATATTTGAATTTCAATTTTTTTTAAAAGTATCTTTTTGGCACATTGGTGATTGAGTTTTATTTTGAAATGGAATTTTAAGGCAAATACTTTTTATAAAATAATGTCTTGAAATGGAGAAATGTCATTTCTGATCCAAAGATAGTTTTGTTAGAAATTTTGAAGCAGCCCCCATGAAAACTTCCCTTGATTTTATTACAGAATAGGAATGGAAAAACGTTGTTGATCTGAAAGCTCAAGATGATCAGCTGTACATAAAATGTGTTTAAAAGCATAGATAATATATTAACCATTATTATTATTAACCAGTTTTTCTGAAATAATAAATATCTTGCATTTCCAGTCCTTGATCTTGCTGTAACATAACATTCCTGTCTGAGAGTTTTGCTGATTTCCTTGGGACCCAAAACATGGATTCTTGTTCCACAGTCCCATCAAACTCATTGTCTTGGAAATTAGGGCAGTCTATTTATGTCATTTAAGTCCATTATTTTGCTGTGATATCTCGTGCTGCATTACAAAGGTTGCAATTTTATTTCATTGCATGAGGGGAAAAAAAAAAAGAAAAATAACTTATAAGTTAAACTGAGACAACTGGTTTTAACTTTTCTCCGTTGCATGAAGGCATCCAAACATGTAAAAAAGCAACTTCTTGGAGAAGTACATCCTACACGAGTGTCACATTCCTGATTTTCTTTGGGCTGATCAGATAATCAGTACGTCTTTGAGGCCGCACCTAGGGGAGAGCAAAACCAGTTAGGGAACTAAAAGAGATCCCAGAAAAGCAGTCCCACAACGGGTCTCAGGGGGTTACCTGCCAACCCCTCACCCCAGAGCATGACAGCAAAACGAAATCTATCACCAGCAGCCCACTCAAAATCCAAACACAAAGGAAAGCACGAGAAGCAGAACGAAACAAAAGCTTCACATGCAACACGCTGCTGGCAGTTCTGGGAATTCATGATCTGATCTTCTGCTGCCTGAGAACTTCTTGTGGCCTCTGCAGCCTGGGTGCTCTTAAGGAAAAGGTGATGTTGGGTGTTCCTGCTCTGGTTCTCTTAAAGGAACCTGTTAGGCTGTAAAAAACCTGAATTTTTGCTTTCCAAATCCATTAGAAACCACAGCACACCAGCATTTCACGTGGCTGGAAGATCACTCTCAGCATCTCGGTGTTTATCCAAGCCAGGCTTTTTTTAAACTTCCCAAGACTGCCAGGATTCCACTACCACTGACTGCAGCCTGTTCTCACACTGTCCCCAGTGGGATCAGAGCAGGGCAAATGCTCAGCAGCCTTGGAAAGCTTTTCCTCATCTGAAACAAGTGCAGGTGCACCTCCAGTCCTAATTACTTCTGTGCTTTTACAAAATATCATTGGAGAGGAAAAGGAAAAATTCGCTCTCAAATGCATCTGAATAACAAAAACTGTGGGTTTTTAAATGTAGCAGCAACACTTCCTCCTGCAACTCCTCACCTGGTCTCAAGCCCTTGGAAATTAATGGAAATTTCATTGTTTTTCTCAGTGAGATGTTTTATCAAGGCAAACTTGGTTCTCTAACTATTGACCAATTTTCCTGAGGTTTATTTCTGGAGCATTAATCATGTACAGTCTGTATTACTCTGGTATTCTTCCAGTTTTAAACATCTTCAATAATGCACTTGGTACAAATACATTATTGAGTAACACATGGAGGCAAATGTTAGATAACAAATGTGGACAACATTGGCTCTGGTATTTAATGAGCCCCACTGTGGGATAAATTTAACTATCCTAGAAGCATTTCACAAGACAGCTGCCTTCTGTTTTAAACACAACTCTCTTTCTCCAGCCTCCCATCCCTTCTTGTTGCTAGAACATGCTGCTGTTTTCTAAATTTACCCTTCTTTACTGTTTATTTTTGCAGAGAGGAGAGGTACTTTGGGAAGTAACAGCATGGCCTGGCTCTGTTCAAGGACCTTTTCCAAGATCCCTGTGCTGCACCTAATTTCTTCCCCAAAGAACTCAGTGGTGTTAAGCTGAGGAGCTCTCTACTACCCCTCCCACCAAAATAGCAAATTTTAAAATAGAATGGGGAAAAAAAATCTGAAAAAATGCCAAAGGCAAGTTTTATGTTTGTAGAAAGGAAATATTCCCACCTACTGTGGTCTGTGAGAATAAAGGATACTGAACCAGTAGTTCAGTACTCATACTGAGTAACCAGAAAGTTTCAGAGGGGGCTCAAGAACACCCTGTCTCTAAAACTCCCTGAAACAGGTCATGTTTTGCATCCCATGTTTAGCAAAATACTGAGGTGAGAATATTTCCCAGAACTTGATGCAGAAGAATATTTTATTGCACCAGATTTCCTAAAGGAAAAAAGACATTAATCAGAAAGTTCACCCAGCAGTGTTGTGGAAAGTGACAGTTTTGGGGCAATCTGGGGGCAATGCTACAGGAGATTTAGGGGGGGTTTGTGCCCCTGTGCCCCCACAGGTGAGAGCCCACCTGCAGAGCTGCCCCAGCCCTGGGCCCAGCNTTTAGATCTCTTCCAACCCCAACCACTCTGAGATTCTCTGATTTAGGTTTGTATATGATCCTGAACAGCAGGGAGGCAGAGGACGAGCAGCAGCTGGATCCAGGCAGCCCCATGAGAGCAGTGGGGAAAGGATAACCTCACCAGGCCTCTTTTTCTTTAAAACTCCCATCTTCAGGAATGAGCCATCCAGCCCCTGTCTGTCATGCACTTCTCCTCACCACCAAAGCAGGAACTGAGCAGAGTTTGCTCCCAGGGTGGGGCTGACATCATGAGGGTTCACCCTTGCCCTGCTGCATCTCTCAGAGTTATTTGCTTCAGAGTTACTTCTACTTCATGCTTACTGTGCTCTGGTATCAATTAATGAATAATTTCATGAGTTTCAATCAACTCATGCTGTGTGCTGGCCCATTTTCTGGGAAGCTTTCTCTGGAGCAGCAGAGCCTTCCTGAGGCTGCACTTCACTGAAATGGAGGCTGCTGGCTGCTGGTCACTGACCTAAAACTCATTTTCTGAATGCAATGGAAGATCTCATACAACACATTACAAATAATAATGCAGAGGAGCAGGACCACAACAACCACTTCATATTTATACCCTGAGCTGCTGGAGCTGCTGGAGCCCCTGCTTGGTTTTGATTTCAAAGTTGTTTCCTCTTTAGATTAATTCAGTGCTCTACTAGTCCTGCCAGTCCTAGTCTGAGGAAAAATGGCTTCATAACTCATTACACCCTACAGACTGAAGGGAAAAAAACCATCTCCAGTGGTTTGCTGCACAGCACAACATCATAGAAGCAAATTCCTGAGGTGGTCCCCCCATCAGGAAGGATGTGCTAACATCAGCACTTCTTTTACATAGTTTTAAATCTCTTTGTACTGTCAGCTTGGCATCCAGTTAACCATGGATATCTGACAGTCACATGCTTCAAAGCCTGCCTGTTGATTTATCATCTGCCTTGGGTCCCTCTTCACAGGGATTACTATAAAAGGATTATAATTCTGGGAAAAGCTTCACATAGTTTGTTGGTCTGGTTGGGGAAACAGATGCAGACCAGATCTTTTCATCTCTTCCAGCTCTTCAGCCAGACAAAAAGGGAGCTAGCAACACATGGATGAATCAGAAGGTAAACTGTGTGTGTATCAGCTGGTTTCAGGGTTGAATCCTTCCATGGTGTTTTGAATACTGATCTTCAGTCAATGGAAGAAGGATTTCTGCTCTTACAAGCATGTTTCAGTCAGTTCTGCACCCCGTGTGATGCCAGTGATGTGGATGATGAGTGCTGTGAAACAGGACTCTGATCTCAACACTGAGGTGAAGGATGGCAGCTCCTCACACACTGATGCTGTGGAGGTGTGTGATAAACTGAAGGCTTGCTATTAGCCAGCCAAAAATATTCAAGTCCAACTGCATTAGAACAAACTGCTGACATTAATGTGGTAGGAGTGCTCCCAAATGTGTCTGCATGCATCACACACTGGGCTAACAAAAACAGAACAAAAAATCAGGGGGGCACAGCCACAGCTTTCTGGTTTTGAAGGTTATTTCTCCCCCTGCCCTTAGTTTTGATTCTAAATTCACTTCTTTTACAGGAAAACACCCACCCCCATAAATTGTGGATACACACAAAATAATTCAGATACACTATTACTTCAAGTAACAAACCAGCTCCATCCTGTCACCTTTTTGGACACTCAGCACATTTCCCTGCCCACCAATACAGCCTGGAAATTCCCCCTTGTTTCTTCATGGGTTAATCCCCACCCATATGCCTTAACTCCTCCCCTTCTGCCACAGACATTTGGAAAAAAAAATCTGTAAACTGCACCTGCCATTTCTTTATCTGTATCATCAATATTTATTGCTCTCTTAATCAAGATATGCTAACCAATGGATATCATAACATGACATATCTGCAGCCCATTTCATCAGCAGGGGTAAAATTGTTTGCTTTCATCGATTTATTTTTCTATTTATTGACCTTTTAATTCAATTTTGATAGCTTAATTTTTCTTTCCAACAACCCTCAGAGTCAGAGCAGTTCTATACGGGGCAATAAATGGAGCTGCAATTCATCATTCATTTCCTTCTCAGTATAAAACCACAGGCACAGCTAAATAATATTTCCAGTTTATAGAGTGTCATTTGGAGTAGTTAAGAAGAAAAATAGATCCTTCCCCATTAAGGGAGCCATGACTCACTCTGGACTGGGGAGGAGGATTGAGGCTGTGGAAGCTTCCTGGAGCTGTGCTGAAGTCACAGCAGGAATGAGTTCAGCCCACTGGAAATGAGCATTCACACCCTCATGGAATGGGCTCCTGATTTATCACAGAGACCCTTGTGGCATATTAATGAGCTAATTATGAATCTCCTCTAGGAGACTGTCCAATCCTGCAAGTTGCTCAGTCCTCAGAGCTCCTTCTGTGGGAACTTGGAAAACAGAGTTCCTTGGAGGTGGTGCTGCCCCAAAATCTGCAAAATCCCAGGCAGGGGATCCCCCTCCCTGCTCTTGGATTTTGGAAGGAGCACTGTGGGTCAGGGAATGAGGAACTGTTCCCTGAGTGGGATGTTGGCCTCTAAAACCCATTTTTCTGGCAGCTCAGCCCCGATCCTGGGAGCAAGGATCACACTCACCCATCCCTGAGAGGAACTACATTTGCAATTAAACAGAAGCCTGCACCTCTGCTCTCAGTTTGACCTTTTCTCAGTTAATATCATCACAATGAAGACCTTCCAGCACCTCTGACTGATGCTTCTGGCCTCCTCTCCCACTGGCTGGTCATTTTTCCCTCAGCTCAATAATTTGCTTTGTTACTCATCATTTTTTAAACATCTCACACATCTTTGATTTTCCTCCCTTGTTCTTTGCCAAACCTTTTGTTCAGGTGATGAATTGATCAGTGCAATTACTGGGCAGCATTTATCTTCTGTGGACATTTTGCATTAGTTTCTGATTCAAAGAGTTTGAATGGCCAAAAGCTGAGCTCAGTGTTTTTCTGTTGTCACCCTTTATGACACACACCAGGGATTTCAGGTTTGTACCCTTGGGTCTATGGGTAACAAATCCTGAGGAAGCAAAACCTGTGATATGAAGTCTCCTTCAATCTCCCAAATCATTTAAAATTGTAACTTTTCTACATATGGAACAAAAGGGATCAAATTTGAAGCCCTTACCCTCAGAGACACGGGAATAGATAAGGTTTTACATCTTCAGTCTGCAATTTTTCCATCAGTAGATGGACTTCCTGCTCCTCAGGGAGGCCTTGGATTTTCCTTCCTTCTTCTTGACCTCTAAAGAAGCACTGCAAGGACTTTTGCTCATTTTTCCTGATTACCCAGGGAGAGAGAAGTAATTTATTGGAGTCCACCCCTTCCTGACCTCCTTCACTATGGAAAAAAATTCTCAGGATAACTTTTCTTCCTCCTGTTGTTTTCTGGGTTTTTTATCCCCTACTTCTCCCTAAAAGGCCCTAGAGAATAAAGATGAAAAGTCTTTGGGAATGTTTCCAGTACTCAGGCAGGGAAAGCCAACTGAGAATCACAACTTTCTGTGTTTGGAAGATGGCAGGAAGGCAGGTGGTTTCTGAACAAATTGTTTGATTCAGCACTAGCCAGCAAACAGCTAAATGAGTTATTATCTGATTTCACCTGCTTGACAAAAAATATAATGAAAGAGCACTACAATGGTTATTAGGCAATATATTGGCATCAGTGGTGATTGAACTTTATTAGAATATATCCAGGAACACCTACTGAGAGAAAACCTGTATTATGCAGTTAACAGGGAAGGTTATGAATGTAAAAGGAAAACACTTTTTGTCTGGGAAATGTTTTACTCTGTTTGCATTTGTTGTGATAAAAATTAAAGCACGGACTGCAAATCCACAATTTAGGGTAAACCTTCAGCAGCCTTTTATCAGCTCCTGCATACACAAGATGGGGCCATCACAATATACTGAGAAGCCGTGCTCAAACTGACAAATTGTTTCTCTTCACCAAGCCATTTTCAGATTGCTAAATATTCCTCTAACACATGGAAAATAGTTATAAATCATTTTCACTTCTTGATTCTCTCTTGGTGTTTTTTCAAGAATGTGTGTGCAGCTATTGATGCAGGTAGAAGCCAGTGTGACAGAGTTTTTATATAGTCCAGGGACAACTGGTTTGAAAATCATAAATATTTCAATTTTGTGCTGTGTTCCTGTGATGGATTCAAAGTTTCCCTGGCCACTTGAAGTCCTAGGCCATCTAACCCATGATTTCATGTGGAGGCTGCACCTTTCATGTGTCAGCTTGAATCAGGACAGTGAACCCAGTCTCCTGATGGTCCCCACTCACAATATTATTGTTCTTACAGTGGATGGAGCTGCCTGAGAACACCCAAATTTGATGCCTTTCAGATGTCACTAAATGCCTTCATGCCACTGTGTGGGAATCCAGGGCATCCCTCTGGCTGCCCTGGAAGGTCTGGAACCCTGGCAGGGGGTCAGGAACCCCCTTGCACAGNCTGACACCACTGCAGTGCCCAACCAGTGCCCACAAACTATCAATGAGCAACCAGGCACTGGGAAATGCCCAAATGGAGCCCAGAACCACCAAATCCCAGAGTCATCAAGGCTGGCAGAGACCTTCAGATCATCCAGTCCCATCATCAACCCACCACCACCATCATCACCCCTAAACCATGTCCCCAGGTGCCACATCCAGATGCCTCTTGGAGTCAATATCCTGCCCTGAAATGTGTCCAGGGTGCTCAGCTTTCCTGGATGTCAGAGCAGACACCACGTGCCACATGCATGGAAGCACAGCTCATGTTCACTGTCCTGATTCAAGCTGACACATGAAAGGTGCAGCCTCCACATGAAATCCTGGGTTAGATGGCCTAGGAGTTCAAGTGGCCAGAGAAACTTTGAATCCATCACAGGAACACAGCATAAAATTGAAATATTTATGATTTTCAAACCAGTTGTCCCTGGACAATATAAAAACTCTGTCACACTGGCTTCTACCTGCATCAATAGCTGCACACACATTCTTGAGAAACACCAAGAGAGAATCAAGAGGTGAAAATTATTTATAACTATTTTCCATGTGTTAGAGGAATATTTAGCAATCTAAAAATGGCTTGGTGAAAACAATTTGTCAGTTTGAGCACGGCTTCTCAGTATATTGTGATGGCCCCATCTTGTGTATGCAGGAGCTGATAAAAGCCCCATAATCCTGTTGACAAGCATTCCAAACTCTGTCTGAAAGTGTTGCTTGGGCTTATAGATCCACACTGTTTTGTGCAGACTTTTCAGCTTTGCTTTAACAGTATTTTGTTTGACAAGTAATTCATGACAACCATCATAACTACCAGGCACAAATGCATCAGTGTCATTGCTGTTATTTTGTACTGGTATTATGTGATCATTGTTTTAATTGTTGATTGAGTGCTTCCTAAATTTCATTGTGTGCCAAAGAAGTTGACACGCTCTGCTCTGATTTATGTGCAATGTCATCCCCAAGACAGATTTCTGCATTGTACATGTTGAAGCAGCTCTTCAGAAATAAATGAGTTATCACTGTGTTGGGGAGTGAACTCAGTACCACATCACCACCACTTTCTCAAGAGAATATTGGCAAAAACAATCCTGGAGGTGCTAAATGGATTTTATAAAAATATGGCATAAATTAAGTTTCACATTGCTCTGGTGCTGGAAGCTAAGAGAGAGCAGCACCAGCCTTCAGAATGAGGCCACTGAGAATGGAACCAGTGGAAGAACAAACACTGAGCTCTTCTTTTTACATTTTATCCACAAGGAAAAGGGGCAAAGCTCTGGGGGCACTGGGTGATGGGTGTTTGCTTTCCCTCCCAGCTCTTACTGCTGAGATACCAAAGGTTTCAACACCAATGTAAAGTTCCTGATTTAAGCAATTTCTAGAATATTGGAAAATATAGTCAAGAAATAATCAAGAGAAAATGCACATTTATTTATTCTCTCTACACTGGATTTTGTTTGCAAAGGAATCTCAAACTTCACCTTCACAGTGCCTCCATCTGAGATCCACATCTCCTTCAAGTCTGAAGGAAAATACAGCCAAGAATGCTGAAGGGACATTCCACTTACTCAATTACAGCTGTAATTGACTTCTAATTGTCTACCTCCCCAAAATCTATGTTTGGCTCTAGCACAATACACACTCTGTGAAAAAGCAAAATAAAAGGTCGAGATATTCACAAAATCAGCAAAACCAGCATTACCTTTGGTACAGAACTGATGTGCAAATTGTCATCAGGGCCAGCAAACCTGGAAAACGCTGGGGGAAGAGAGGCAATTCCTGCAACAGGAATATAAAAGGTTACTCAGTGTCCACATGGCAGGAACCACAATGGCTAAATAGGGTTTAATATTGTGAGTAAAACCAAGGCTAATTTTTTGGGCTAACATGGTCAGATTTTTGTACTGAGGGAGTTTTCAGGGGTGGCTTCTGTGAGGTGACACAGGAGCTGCCCCCATTGTCAGACAGAGGCAGTTCCAGGTGGGTCCTGCCTGAGCTGTGACATTGGTGGCACCTCTGACATATTTCAGGAAAGGTAAAAAAGCCCAGCACAGCAGGACCTGGGAAAGAGGAGTGAGAAAGTGTGAGGGAAACAGTCCTGGAGACACCCAGGTCAGTGGAGAAGGGAGGTGACCAGCCAAGGTCAACCCAGAGCACAAACAAATATGAAAAAAGCCAGTCTAGAACTCTGTGGAAACAATTTGTCCAGATTCACTTAATTTTACTTTTACTTTTTAAACTGCTACATTTTCTAATACTACATACTCTCAAAATCTTTCCTCTGTAGTTATTTCTTCACCACTTATTTGTCAGAGAGGAAAGGATGTGTGCCTGGATTATAGACTCTGCACAATAATTTTGTGCCATTAAGTGTTTGATTAAATGTTTTGAGAATAATGTGGTTATAAATGCAAGTGGTGGGTAACGATTTGGTGGAGATTTACATTTGCTTTTGAAGAGTCTTTGTGCTTAAGGACAAGAATTTATAATGCTAACTTAGTCATTTATCAGTAAAATAATAGTTCACTAACTGCCTTTATTTGTTCCTTCTTTTCTTCTTTCCTTTTTTTTTTTTTTAGGTTTTTTTTTGGGGGTGTGTTAGCAGTGGTGGATTTTCTTTTGTTTTCACAGGCCAACTGCAAAATATTGCCTAAACTGCTGCTTGTATGAAAATCCAGTCCTCCCACATCTGGCCCCAGAAGACAATTGGAAGAACAAAGGCATTTAAAAAAACAAACCCAGGACTAAATCTAAATTCAGTTGCAAAGAACTTGGGTGTTTCCACAATATTTTTGGAGGATCTTCCTCTAAAACATCAAAAATGTTCTGGAGAGGTCCAGGAAAAGCACACTAAATATTGTGAAACCTCATAATTTTAATTGCTTGACCTGTTGTCCAAAAGGCCCATGTTGAGAAGCAATTTGACAACCTGTGATTCACCAGCTTACACTCACCTGGGCTTTGTTCTGTGTTCCACAGTTCCTCTGGAATGTATCCCAGATTTTCACTGCCACTCCTCTGACTGTTTTCTAAATCACCTTCTTTTTTCTTCTCAGCTGAAACTTTTCTAGAAAACAAAAAGGTGTCATTAGAAGTTCTTCATGGTGGAAGAACTCCTGGGTAGCAGACTAGAGAGAAAAAAGTAAATGTCTCACGTCCCAAAAAATAGGTGTAAAACATATTCCAAGCAATTAGCATGGAAGTATTGCCCATGGAACTCTGTTTGGAAACTTTCCATCAGCTGCAACGTCAAAAACCAGGAAAATCAGGCAACCTTCAAAAAGTGTGGACCCTGTGCCAGATCATAGGCTTTGTAAAAGATTAATTTTGATCTCTGATTCTGAATTGCAGGATATTTAGGAGCCCAGTAATGGAATACCAGCCAGGTCACTTATGACAGCTCATCATTTTGGTGCCCAGCTGCAAACCCAAAGCGTGTCCTCTCACATCCCCACAGTCAGGGATTCATCTGTACACTCTAGAGTTAATCTTTCACTCTGAAATTTACTTTACACGTGAGAGAAATTCCTTGGTTTAAAGTTACACATCTCTGAATTTGCAGAATGGTGCCTTCACAGCTGCACAGGGAGAGAATGGTGCTTTCTCACTCAAAATTCTGATGCTAGAAGAGATGCTATTATTGATCTGTTGCTACTGTGGACCTGTCTCCAGGTCCACCTCTGCCTAGGTTTGAGGTGTGGCAAACACAAATCCACTATGGAAAACCAGGAATTTTTAGTAAGAAGGGGTGGTGGTGACATTTGTGGAAACTGCTGCATGTCCTTTTACAAAAGTTGTAGTGAGGGTCGGGCTCTGCTCCCGGGAACAGGGACAGGAGGAGAGGGAACGGCCTCAGGCTGGGCCAGGGCAGGCTCAGCTGGCACAGCAGCAGGAATTTGCCCATGGAAAGGGTGCTCAGGCCTTGGCAGGGGCTGCCCAGGGAGGTTTGGAGTGCCCATCCCTGCAGGTGTCCCCTGGAGGTGGCACTCAGAGCTCTGGGCTGGGGACAAGGTGGGCATCAGGCACAGCTGGGACTTGATGGCCTTGCAGGTCTTTTCCAACCTCAGTGATTCCATGATTCTGTAATTCTACTTCTTTTATATTTAGTAGGAATCACTTTGCAGGCCCCCAGGGCTTCAAAGGGGTGTTAATAAAGCACACACAAATCTGGTGAGTCAGCTCTCAGCTATGGGGCTTTTTTAGGAGATGAACAGGTTGGACACCACTAAGAGCCCTGCCATGGTTGCTAGAAGACAAAAGCATTGTTTAGGGCTGTAACACCCCCACATGTTACATGACACCGTGCTGTCTCTTTTATCTGAGCCTTAAATCCCAACAAACTCAGTGGAGTAGCCAAATAAAAAGCAGCTACAAAAAAAATTTAAAAAAAGAAAAGGTGTGTGGGAGGTACAGGAAGATAGCCAGCCAAGTTAAAAATAAAGGTGGGAAATAAACCAGTGTATGTTTGGTCTCACTACTTCTTTGCTACCACAGCAATGCAGCTTCCAAAATCTGGACAAGTATCATTATTTTTACTGCAGGGAAGTTCCCCCCAAGGAAAAAAACACTGAGCCTACAAAATCTGTGATTGTTAATAATCCTTGTGATTTCAGGGTCATTGCTTTTCAAACCTTGAAATCAACACTGAATCTTCAAGTCCAAACTGAGCCTCAGAGCCTGAACTCGTGCCAGTTTTTTTAACTTTAAAGTATAAGCAAAGTTTGTGAACACAGTGAGACAACTCATCTTTAATGGAGAAATAGTAACTGTGTAGTACTGAGAGCTAAAAACACACTTCTGCCATGAAGGTAGAATTGTTTCTGCCCAGATCAGATGCAAAAATGTAGAGGGAAAGGAAAGTTGTGCCCTGTTTTGGTCTGTTCAGGTTGTCTGAAAGAAGCACTGCAGGCAGGGTCTGGGAAGGACACGGAGCTGACTGTTCCAGACCCCACTGCTGGGCAGGTCCTTCCCTGCATGGTCAACTGGTTTTGCCTTAGCAGGGTTGATCCTTGTGGAAGTTTTTGGGATTCTGAACCAAGTCAGAATCCAAGCAATCCCTGCTGATTTAGTCCTGCCCTATTTATATAGCTGTACTTGGCAAAATGATGAATGTAGCCCCACAAAGTAAGAAACCACATGGAAGTTTAGACATATGGCATAGCATAATAAGCATCATTTCCTTGGGAGAAAACAGAGGGTATTTAATTTCATTATTTTGTTTCCTATCAATAAAGTGCTCTACAAATGGAAATCTGTCAACAGACCTGCACAAACTTTCCCCACAAGAGGCTGCTAATGAAACTGGGAATTACTGAGGTGCCAGGCAGCAGGGTGGAACGTTCTGCAAACTCATTAAGGGATGGGGACTTCAAACCCCACAAGTGTAGGCAGAGAATGAATTCACAATGCTGCCTAAATATAAATAACAATATTAATAACCCCACTGCCATGGCTGTCACAGGTGCTGATAAAAAGGATCTTAATGCTGAGAGCCACCAGTTATTGATTTCTAAAGTTTTCCATCTCAGTGCAATAATGGAACATTAGCTTTGTACTGAAACATGTCTGAAAATCACTGAATGAGGTGCTGATACCCATCCAGGGGGCAGCTTTATTAATTTTTTATAGATTTTTTTATTATTATATATTATATAATTATATAATGTTATTATAGANTCCCAGGCTGCTCCAATGAACACTCCCAGGGATGGAGAACCACATCATCCCGGCACAACCTGTCCCAGTGCCTCACCACCCTCCCAGGCAAGAATTTCTTCTTAATGTCTAATCCAGACCTGCCCTCTGAACCCTTTTTCCCCCGTTGATCCGCTGGAATTCGCCTGCCGCGCTCCGGGGCTCGCCCGCTCCCGGCCTGGCAGTGACCTCCTGTGGTAGAGCAGGAGGTGCGGT
>VXBC01004522.1:202229-217638 GCA_013399945.1 Ploceus nigricollis
CGGCAATCGCCCGCCGGGCTCTGCTCGCCAGCCATCCTCCCCTGCCTGCCCCGGGACACCTGGGGGCACAGCTGGCTCCGAGGGATTCGCTTTGTCCTTCAGCTTTTACAGAGCGTCTGCTGAGTTTGTCCCCTCTGCGCTGCACCAGCCAGCGAGGCGGCGCTTTAGGGTTTCCATGGGGTTTTCATCGCTGTGGGATCGGAGCTCACAGCCTGCTCGCCCTTCATCCCTAAGGTCAGTCCCCGTCCCTGGATGCTGTCCCCCATCCCTCTGCTGTCCCCACAAGCTCACACAGCCCGGCAGCACCGGGAGTTCTGGGATGATGGATGCCAGGACAAGGACACTGGCACATCCCTCTTGCCACCCTGCAGCAGCCTCAAAGAGTCCAGCAAACACAACAAGTTTTCCATCATCTCACTTACCTTATTTCATTTTGATAAGTAGATCCTAAAAAATGAAAAAAAAAAAAAAAAAGGTGTTTAAAATGCAGGAAATGAAAATTTAAAACTTCTTTAAGTTCTCTAAGAGCATGCCCTGAGTTCCAGCTACCACAGGAGCATCTCTCCACCCTGTTTGCAAAATTGGGCAGCCTTGTAGAGCATCTTACATGGAAACTGGAATTAGGCACACAGCACTGAAAATATTCTTCAACAAAGAACCTTTAAATGTCTTTAAAAGTCAAAACTCCCAAAAAACATGACCCCCTGGGAGTTAATGTGAAGGACTGACACTGGAATAAATTTATGAGAGAAACATGATGGTGAAATTAAGGGGATCTTAAACAGGTCATAGTTAAGAGCAGGATCTGCCTGCTCAGTCTTCTGCTTACAGGTCTTTGTGCAGCATCAGAGCTGACACAAGTAGATTTATGTCTAATAAAAACCACTTTTTAATGTTTAGCCCAGCTGTGAAGGTCCACTCACCTCTCCTCTTCAGGCAGCAGCGCACAGCAACCACAATAATAACGACCAGCAGAACAATGCCAAGAAATGAAAGCACAATTGCAAGGACAATAACCCACGTGCTCCTGTTGTCTTCACTGTAATAATTTTCTGTTAAATTAAATGGAGAGACATTGGACTATCAGAGCCTCAAAACATCCTTTTCAGCGTGTTTACCTTTTCTTTGAGATGCTATTAAGTGTTTGGTGAATATTTAACAAGGAGTCTGTGTTTTCCAAATGACAGACTCTGTATTTATGGATGGCGCCCAAGAATTTAAAATATTTCTGAATTCAAATCCTTTATTGCAGTTTTAGCTTCTCCCATTGCTACTTCTCTTCTGAAAAGCACAGGGTTGCAACCTTCAAACTTAACTTTATTTTATAATTATTCTGGGCATCCCAGAGTCCTTTGGAGACATTTGGGGAAAGGTGTTGAGATTCAATTTAGGTGTCCATACTGCAGATATTGAGTGTCTTGCCTGGCTGCTCTTGTCAGTGGAGAGAAAATAGGTATTTTGGGTTACAATTAATTTGATCAAATGTGTATGTGTCCCTTTTAATAAGCTGAACTGCTTTGAAAAAAATGTCCATTTCTCCTCACAAACCACAGCAACAGGTGTAGGTGATTAGTACAGTTGGTGATCTCTAGTCTGGAAAAATGATTTTCTAATCAATTCCATCTTGGGATTTCTCTCAATGATTCCAACAAGTGTTTGATTTTGGGATGTGCTTGGTGGGACACGTGTTCCCCACTTAAAGAGCACCAAAGAGCAAAACCAGTAACACACACCTACTGACTCATCTTCTCTACAGCATTCTCACATTTAACTGATTCCTTCATCTTTGCTGTAATCTACAGGGTTAAATCAGGGGATTTAAGGATAATTCCATGTCTTGCTGAAATCAGTTGCTATGACCAAACAGGGCTCCCTTGTGTGCAGAATTTTAAAAGAATCTTGCATTTAGAATTATAGAATCATGGAATGATTTGGGTTGGAAGGGACCTCAAAGATCACTCAGTTCCACACCCTGCCATGGACAGGGACACCTTCTACCATCCCAGGCTGATTCAAGCCCTGGCCTTGGACACTCCCAGGGATGGGGAATATTTCTCAGGCAGCTGGACATACAAGGAAGGTGCCCGTTCTGCTTGTCACATCATCCTGCCCCTTGGTTTGACCAAATATTCCAGAAGCACCTCCAGTTTGGCTTCTCTTTGGAAATCAGCCCCAAAACACTTCTGGCAATTGTTTAGAAACAATCTTCCAATCCAAATTACAGGTGTGAGACACGTGCAGATTTGGCACAGTTCTGTCCCATGGGTTTATGATTTCCTTTTCCTCATTCAGGGTCCCAATTAACAACTCCTTGGCCACACTTGGCTGTCAGCCTCTGGAAAAGGCACCACAGGAATGAGGGTGACTGGGAGCTGCTCAAGGTCAGGGCAATTCCCCTGATGTGGCAGGGAATAAACGAAATCCTTTCAATCTACAAATTTTTCTGAGTGTGTGTTTGGAGTTTGGAGGTTTCAGACTGAAAAGATAACACTACCAGAGCCTCCTACAAAGCTTGAACCTCTGCCAGGAATCTGCATTCTCCAAAGCTCAGGTCATTATCATTAAGCAATTTGTTCCAGTCTTCTCTAATCCTAATGCTCAACCAGCATGTTTGGAATTTCTTCTATTAGGAAAAAAAACCAAGCACTCAGTAACCTGAAAATTAGCAGTAAATCCTGTAGGCTGCCATCAGTTGATGATAAACTTGTTCATAATAATTTTATCTAGAAGTACTGGAACAGATATCTACATTTTAGTACATTTTGTTCCACAGAGATGCCATGGGGATTTCAAGATGACTAAAATATTTAGCTAGAGGGGAAAGCTTAACCCTAGTGAGAAGGGAGGAGCTAAACACACCTGCACCAGACCATTCCTGCAGGCTGGCTGCCACACCAAGGTGTTTCACTCCCTGCCAGGGTCAGGTTATGTGCCAGGAGATTTATAGAGCTGATGCCAGAAGGACAGGGTACAACACAAACACTCCCAGAGCTTCAGCATTTTTGTGTCTCTGCAGTTTTGGAGGATGCAGAAAGAAACTGGAGCTGGGTGTGAATGAGGAGCTGCCAGGTGAACACACAGGCAGGGCTGCAAGGGAGGGGCACGAAGGGGTGAAGGAGTTAAATCCCTTGGAGTCCCCCAGGAAATCCAAAACAAGTTCCATGAAGTGGAACATACATTTAGTGTGGACAGAGCCACTTCCTCATCCCACAGGGCCCATCCTCTGCTGCCATCCCGACCTGTGGCTCCTCCCTAAGTCGTCCAAACATTGACTTTGACAAAGTGTCTGCAGAAAAGGGGATTTTCCCAGGCAGGTGCTGGTGACCAGTGAGGGATGAGAGACTGGAAAAACCTGCACGTGGCTTCTGGGACACTTTGGAGCTTTCTGGTTGAGTTCAGAAGCACAGGACATCCAGGACATCCAAAGGACATCCAGGCTCATGGGAGACTGTCTGTCCTCAACTTCTGCAGGTGAAAAGCCACAGGAATTCAACACCAAAGCCAAAGACAGCTTGGACCCAGCTAAGGAACTCCACCACGGATTCCATTCCAAGTTACAGCTCTGTGAATGCATCTCCTGGGACAACTCTGTAGGAGTTCCCAACTTTCAGGCACAGCCAAACACCACTGTAGGAAGAGTGAATGACATAAAAATGCATCACTTTGTATGGAAAGACTGACCCAGAGGTGCAGGAAGGTGGGACATTCCCTCACCAGGGGCTGGTGGCTGGAGAGGGCTCAGATTTTCAGTAGTTCTTGTATTGCTTGAGAGGAACAAGGAGGAATTTGATCCCCCCAGCTTTTAAGTGAAGGGGAAAATCGATATTTCAGTAGTTTTGGGAAGAATTTCTTACATGTTTGAAGCTGGTTGTGTTCTTTCCCAACAGCCAGCTAAGGCTGAGCCTGTGTATGAAAACTGGGACAAGCTCTTAGATTTTGAGTGTGATATATACATTATATACCTTCCTGTGTCATAAATGCCATGCTTTTATTTCATTCTGATCATTTACAGACTTCAGATTCTCCTATCCTGTCAAATTTTGAGTGCCTGCTGCTGCTGCACAATGGTATTTCCAAAGAGAAATGAGTGATGGTCCTGCACAATCACTAATTACACACTAATAGCGCTTCATGACATCTGTTTTTCTCCTCTTCTGATTTGCAGGGAGTAGCTATGGAAACATCACAAATGAGTGGGCAGGGGAATTTACTGATTTCCTCAGGATAGTCCTGTTTTGCTTAGTCAGTAATTAAGATCAATGTGACTAGAGAAGGCCATATTAGGGATGGTAAAATGACCTTTTCCAACTGCATTACCAAGCAAGCACTTCTGAAAAAGGCCTGCTAATAATGATTCATACTGAAAACAAAGGGCACAGCTACTCAATCTTCTCAGTTGTTTATGTGTCAAAATGTCTGTACCAAACCCCTCATTGATACCCTGTAAGGATGTCTTGTGTGTGCCTTGTTCACCCATTGCAGAAGAAGAATCAGTTCATCAACAGAAGCTGTCAGCATGATTACAACCTTAGCAAAAATATTTAGAGTTATCAAGGCCTTGCTAACTGCTCTGGAAAGATTTGCATGACATCCCAGCTTGGATTAAAGCAAATTTGAATTTTTTAAAGTAAAAGCCAGTAAAAAACAACCTAATGCATCACCCAAAAAATTCCATATATGTTAGGACAGAATTTATTCTAGGTTGTGTGCAGAAACTGGGAGGGTTTTTTTCCCTAATCAGGGGTAAAACTGGTATTGGATATTGCAGAAAACAATTTCACATGAGGGTTTGGCTTTGTAAGAAATTAAGTTAATATGGCTGGCATGCTCTGATCAAGGATATTTAAGATCTAAATTCCTTGGGTGTTTTCTTGGTCAAGGAGCAAAGGCTGGTTTTCCTAGCAGTGAAACCCCAGGAGTCAGAGGCAGATATTTGTCAGAGCCTTTGCCTTGCTCAGTCCTACCTTGGGCTTCATGGTTCATTAGACTGGTAAAAGTACATTTAACCCTCCCTATACATCATGCTGTGACTCCTGGCTCTGAATTCCACACCCCAGAGGATTTCATTTGCAAATAAACAACTTTTTAAAGCAAAACCAACCAGAACAGAACACACAGCCCTGAGCACAGGCGGTACAGGACGGGAAAAGCACAACAAACATTCACTTACCCTTGGAAGAGTTGTCAAAAATAAGAGTTACAGTTGCATTCTGAGGGCTGGGGAGTGCTTCTATGTCAGCTAAACAAGCCAAAACCTCAGTGTCCCTCGGAGTCAGAGTTAAGGTGCTCAGGGCATTGTGGAGGCCATGAGATCCTGGACTTTGCTGGGTAACATAGCTCGACTTATCAATCAAAGAGTCATTTGTCATCCAGGTAATGTCTGGAGCTGGAGCCCATCCTAAGGCTTCACAAACAATCTCAATTGTTTGGTTGTCTTTTACTGTTAAGGTGCTATTTTTGATGAGTAAAGATCCATTAACTGTGGGAGGGAAAAGATGTTTTTGTTCCTTCAGAATGTTTCGCTGCATTGCTTTCCCTGCTGGTAGTTTTAAATCTTATCTCGCTACCCAGAAATAGCTATGCCTTGAGATATGAAGTGGAAAACAATTATTAATGCAGACACACCATATGCATGATGGAAACATGCAGATATTTCAACTACACGGGCCCATTACCCAATATGTCTAAAGCACAAGTCTCAACTTTCAGTACCTTCCCAATAAAAAGCAGGAAATTGCACTTTTTAGCCATCTTGACACATATCCAGCTGGAGGACAGTATAATGGAATAACAGTGTTTCTCTCTAAGTTTTAAATATGCTCAGGTCATATAAGAGGAGGTTTACAGGTAGGTGATGAGATGTCATCACTGCACCAAGCCCCTCCTTGACAAATGGGTAGTGCCTGGTGGTGAGATCCTGCTTTCCTGACTGCAGGCTGATAAGGAATAAGAGGTGGAACAGGAAGAAACAGGGGCAGTTATAACTTCTGCTATTGGCACTCTGCATGTGACTCTAAAACCCTCTTGGACAGTAAAATCAGGGTGAGGAGGGCAGGAGGCAAAGGATGGTAAATGGGAGCATGTACTCCTTCCCAGGGATAACTTGAGAAATTCCTCAGAGGATTCCCTTAAGTGCAGCACAATAAAACAGCTTTTTGCTGGTGGCTATGATGCCTCAGGTTTAGCTTTTCTATTTTTCACATTCTGTGCTGCTTTAGTGTGTGGGTCTGGGCTTCATATGAGGGGATGGTGAGCTCTCTGCACAGAGCAGGGAGACAAAACAATTCCTTCTCCAGCTGGGGACCAAGGACAAATGACCCAAATCTCAGGCCCAAGAGCACAAACAACGTGGGCTGGAGAGAGAAAAACAAGCAGGATGGGACTGCATGGGCTAAAGCTGGAACTGGACAATGAACTCCAAGGTGCAAATGGAACAGAACTGATCAAAGGGAGAGCCCCCGTGAGCGGCCGTGCATTTTGGGACCATTTTGGTTCATCTTGGGTGCAGCCCTGGCTGGGCTCTTGTGCTGCCCAAGGTGCATCCATGGAGGCCTTTTAATAAATCCCTGCTTTATTCTTTAGCTCTGTTCTAGGTCAGCCTTCACAAGGCATCAGCCATACACACCTTGAACAGAGAGAAAGGCAAAGTTGTTCTCGCTGGGTTGCTGGATGCTGCACTCAATCCTGCCAGAGTCACTCAGCTGGGTGTTGTGGATGATCAGCTCTGAGGTGAACTCATCCCCACTGGTGTAGTTCCTGGAGGTGAAGCGTTCTGTGGTTTCCACAGAGCCTTGGGAGCTGAGGACAGTGAGGACAGGACTGCCCTTGAAGAGCCAGATGAGGACTTTCCATCCTGCAGACACCGTGCAGTTGAACCTGGCCTCTGAGCCAGCCAGGACTGTGGCATTCTCAGGGCCTTTTGTGATGGAGTAACAAAAGCCCAGACCTGTGAGGGAACCAAAATCAGTCCATAACTACATATACAACACCAACAGAGGTGGTTGGATAGTGTAAAACATCTTAACCAGTTCAGAGATGGAGGCATGCGATCTAATCTTTCAGATCCTGCTTAGATTAAGTGGTTTTCTTTAAAAATGCCTTTAATTATTTTGTCTCTCCTTCTCCCACTCCAAAATCACCTGTTTCTCTTCAGTAATTCACTGACTACCATTTTGCTGACAGAAAAAAATTCCACTTTTAAATAGGAAAATACATGAGTTGCCTACACTTTAAATAATTAAAGGAGTGTGTAACGAGTCCCTTTTCCACATCTTGGATTGCCACTGATTTTTTGCAGCCCCATCATTTATCCTTCAGTGCTCTTTCCCCTGTTCCTCAATCATTCATCACTCACATTGTGATGTACTTCTTCTAAAGCCTTTCTTCTAAAGTCTCCCTGCTCTGTGAAGAGAGCTTACGTCCCCTAATATGAAGCTCAGACCCACACACTAAAGCAGCATAGAATGTGAAAAATATAAAAGCCTTTCTTCTAAAACCTTTACAGAGGTGCTGTAACTCATTAGTTTTAACTCATTGAAAGGCACTGTGACTTTTGGCCAATATTTTTCAGAGCTAAAAGCTCCTAACAAAGTAATTTTGTTTTCCTTTCCTCCTCACAGACCAAGGGCCTCCCATTGCCAATTCCACCAATTGCACAGGAATATTTTGAGTCCAAGCATGGACATTTCCCTCCCTGCAGGCCCAACAGTCCTGCCAGGGGGATCTGCCTCCCCAGGGAACAATCCTGCTGAGGGAGCACCAGGACTGCCAGCGGTCCCCCAGTGCTTCCAGCTGAGCTCTGCACGATGACAGCAATTAGACACTGCAGTCCATGGCAGTCTAATTAAAACCCCGTGCCAGCAAATTTGCCCTGAGAATAAGTGTTCAATTATGTTCCAGGAGAAAGGAAGCCTGAAATGGTCATCACTCCCTTGCTAAGAGTATTCAGGACAATGAAGTAATTTTTAGGGGTTTCGTTCACACCAAGTTTGGTTTTTTAGGTAGTTTATTCATTAATGGATTAGCTCTAAATTATTGAATAAAACCATTTTTCTTTCAGTCAGCAGCTGATGTGAGAAGGACACGCTGTATTTTTCACACAACAGGGGTGTTTGGTGTTTGTATAAATGGAACCAGAGCCCAATCTCAGTGAGGACATTGCAGCCAGTGCCTCAGTGAGCTGTACTCAGGACTAGGGTCTGGAGCCTCATTGCTCCATTG
The DNA here is from genome assembly GCA_013399945.1 of Ploceus nigricollis. NCBI lineage: Eukaryota > Metazoa > Chordata > Aves > Passeriformes > Ploceidae > Ploceus > Ploceus nigricollis. The sequence continues at coordinate 210,450 of VXBC01004522.1, forward strand.
CCCAGAGCCTTTTGCAGTTCCCAGCCCACATTTAACCACTGTATATCCAAACAGGTTGGTGCCAGGAATTGTTCTTTAATATAAATAGCTCCTCTCTTTCCTCCCACCCACTGCAAGCATTTACAGACTTCTTTGTTTTGCAGGGTTGTGCAAACCTCACTCTCCCTGGTTCTCTGTATGGCTGACTCTGAGCTCTGTCATGTTTACAAAAACCTTCACAAAAATTTTCCACCTTCCTGGGTTATGTTACTTCTGCCATGCACCTTAGTCTGCAAAGTATATCTGTATGTGAGAAATAAAACATTAAATGAAAAGCAAACTTTACCTACTCTGATAATTAATAAAGCCAGATAAGATTAAGTAAATCATAATTCTGTTAAAATTAAAATTTACCCGCTCTACCCCTCTTAATGCAAACTGTTCTCTGTGCACTTGGAATTTATTTCCATGCCTGTGCAAACACTATTTTTTCAAGGAGCTGTGGTCTGCCAGGGCTCTGAATAAATGATGCAACTTTCAGGACAATGCTTGCTGTTAATTAATCTGTGAAATTTATCCCTAAACAGGAATAATCAGTGATCATTGGCTCTAAAAATAATTGGCTATGTTGTTTTTGCTTTCTTCAGACATTCAGGGCAGTATAGGCAGGTAGGTATGAGTTAATCATTTATCTATGATAATTATTTTTTTATCAGTCCATAGGTAAGGCAGGATCTACATCTTCTTCCACCAACCATGTCTGCTGGAGCAATAAATGCTCTTTCCCTGATTGCTGCCCCATAGGGAACAGGTCCCTGAGCCCTGCCTGGGGATCCTTTGGGAGGCAGAAGGACTGAAGAATGGGACATAACCTCTCCTCCACTTAGATCCCAGCCCCAGCACAACCAATAAAGGAGTTTCATCAGCTTTCTCCACCTGTGGCCTGAATGTTTTTGGTGATTTTACCTTTGCCTCTTTATCTTCTTGCTTTTATTGCTTGTTCTGCACGTGGAGTCCTGAACCAACAGCATGTTCCATTGTCCAGCCCGTGCACAAACACTGCCAAAGTCACCTGTGTGAGGTCACAGAGGACATTCATGGCACAAATGGGATCTAAACCCAGCTACCAATGCCTTAAGCCAGTGCTGGGACTCCCTTTGCTGGACCTTGCCTCATGCACTGGGGAGAAAAAAAGCTAGTGCTGCTTTAATTTGCATCCTGCTTCAAAAATACCTTGCAGATGGTTGCTTTTAAACAAATTAAGGCCTTGGGCTAGATTTTCATTGCACTTTACAGAATTAGGTGTTCAGCTCTTAACAGCTGTTTTAACATCTGCTTCCCCACACACCAGCAGGGAGACATCCCACCCAGGCAAAGACCATCCTTGCAGCAGGGAGATGTTGGGCTGGCTCCCTGACCACCCCTGGGTGATCTTTTGAAAACCAGAGCTGAGTGAGGACACCTTCTTTGAGGCACATCACTAAACGTTCACAGAGCAGTCACCAGGGGTGAAAATCTGCTTAAATTAAGTGTTTATGGTGTCCCAGGTGCCTAAACCAGCTCCTTTATGAGCTGGTGTTTTCCCTCCTCTGCCACACAAATTCACTGTCACACAGCTGCAGGTTGTGAAGAAATGAAAATGCATCTTGTGCAGGATGATGCCTGCACTGAGGGAACCTCATTTGCCAAAGAACCACCCTTGCCCTTCATCAACAATGTTTTTTTTTTCCACGCCTGAATGAACCCCAAAGGACCACTCTTCCACACTGGAGTTCTCAACAAGGGCACTGTGGCTACCTTCTCTTCCTTGCCTCCTGCCCTCTGCTGGCTCTGTCTCTCCTCTTTTCTAAGTGACCTATTTGGATGCAGCACAGGGAAGGACAGGATGGGCTTATCCTTTTGCCATAATGATTCCTCTTTTTTTTCAGCCTCATTATCGTATTTCAGAATAATCTCCCCCTCTCTACCCATATTGCCCTTCCACAAACACTGCTTTTCATCCTGCAGTTTTTGTATCTAATATCTGTCTTTCTCCCTTCCCTCTCTGCTCTTTCTGTTTGAATTTCTACATCCTTTTTTCCCCTTCCAGTCTCTTTGAAATCCCTTTTTCTCTTCACTTTTTCTTCAGTCTCCTTCTCACCCCACCTTGCCTTCTACCTCCCCTTCCTCACCACTGGCCCACTGCTCCAGCCACAGCTCTGCTATCACCTGTTAAATACACAACAATAAATAAATAAATAAACAGCTCAAGTTTGTTTCAAAACCCAACAGCCCTGCAGCTGAGCTTTTTGAAAACCAAAGTAGGTTAGAGCTTGTCAAAGCCTGCAGGGAGGGATTGGCTTGTTCAATTGTGTTAACAAGGATTTTTAAATGCTTACAGGATGTTTCTGTCAAGTAATACCAGACTCCTGATGCTCAGCAACTCTTATTTCCTCCCACCTGCACACAAACCTCTCCACAGCCCCCCAGGCATTTCTTCTCTCTCCTCTCACTCACTGTTGACAGCAATCCCTGGTAGAACTTCCCAGTGCCCAAAAAAATAAAGAGATCCAGAGACTTCCTGAGCCAAAAATTGCTTCTGCAGCTATGGATCTACCCTTTATGATATTTGTTTCTAGGTTTTTTCAGCCTCTTTATAATTTGATATCCCTCACAGCCAGTGACCATGAGCTTTACTATTTAATTACATGCTCTGAGAAAAGAACAGGCTTTGGTTAGCCTTAAATCTGATACTTTTAGTGGTTGCCACAAATTCTTTTTGTTATGAGAAATTGTGAATAATCATTTCACCATTCACTTCCATATAATTAATAATTTTAATACATTTTTACCATTTTTTCTTCTTCACAAGCAGGAAAAAGATATCCCAATCTAATGAAGTCTCCTCATCCTTCCCTCCTAGACAAGAGGGGCTTTGGATGCCCCATCCTGGAAGTGTTCAGGGATGGATGGAGCATTGAGGAACCTGGTCTAGTGAAAGGGAGGTTGGAACTGGAAGATTTTTAAGGTCCTTTCCAACCCAAACCCTCCTATGATTCTTTGATTCTCTACCTTTGAACAGCTCTGTCACACTCTGTAGCTTTCCCAAACCAAACCTGTCCTGTTTGTAATGGCAGGGTTAACAAAACAGCCAATATCTGAGATGAAACCTTTCTGTGGATTTACATCATGCCAGGTTTCATTTTATCTGCCTTGCTGAAGACATTAAATGGTGAAATTTTCTCTCTTTTTCAGCAATTTACTCTCTTTCCAAGACATCTATTCTTTTCTCCACTAGACATTGCAATTAAGAGATGCTTTGCATTAAATGCTTTCTCTGCCTTTCTTACTCACTCATCTGACACCACGACATTTTCTGGCAAACCTTCCTCATCTCTTTTTGGGTTTGGTTGCCCTAAGTAATTCTGCACCGCTTGCAAAGTCTGCCACCTCACAGCTCCCTCCTCTTCACCAGGTTGTTTAAGAGCTTGTGGAATACCACACATCCCTGTGCAGCTCCACTGCTCAGAAAACTCAGTGTTTATCCCTGCACTGTGTTTCCTTTCACTATTAATCCATGACAATACCTTTCTCCTCATCCCACTGCAGCTCATTCCTGTCAGAGCCTGTGAAAACTCCAGCTAGACTATAATTAAAAAAAAAAAATCAGCCTTGTCTCCATTACCCAACTAGTCACTTAATATTCATTTTTCCTCTAAAGCTTTGCCACCAAGACACTTTTAATCTCGACTGACTTTGAGACTCAGGCATGTGAAGTGTGAATTGGTGGTAAACCAGCAATGTGATAATTTGCATTTGCTTCAGGAAGTAAAAACCAGCTGCTGATATTGAGTTTTCTACAGATGCACCCTCAAAAGCAGTCCCAAACAGGAGGAAGAGAAAAACAGGGAGAGGGAGGAACTGAAAGAGGGCGGCCCTCCCACCTCCTGCCCACCCCACACACTGTGTTTCTCTTCACACTGAAGCACACTTTAAATAATCAGATTGTTCAGGCTTGAAATACAAACATCCCCTTTCAAACAGCTGAAATAATCCTACTCTGTGGCTGAGGGCTCAGTCTGAACTCGTCAGCAAAGGCCATTTACCCCACACTGAAATGAGTGCCTGTATTCTGTCCGTGGTGGTTCATCTCACGGGTTATGGACGTGTCCTACCTGGCAGCGAGGCAGTCAGGAGGAGGGGAAGTAAAATGGATTTCTGGAAGCTCTCCATTGGAGCATTCTCTCTTGGTCCCTGAGGCAGGAAGCCACCAGTGGTCACTGCATGCTTGAGAAGAGGCTGAAGGACAGAACTTCTGGAGAAACTCGGGAATGAGCCGCTGGGTCCTGTGACAAGGGTGACTTTGTGTGACCTGTGCCACCAACAAGGGGAAAAGATTAAATGAGGGAGGGTTCGGAAGCAGAGCAGAACCTTTCCTCAAATAACTGTTTCAAAAGACACAGAGGAACTTTTTTCAGCAGAGAAACCTCCTCCTGCAGATCTCCCATTCCTCAGTTCCTCCTGGCTGTTACAACACTCCTGCTTCAGCACTGACAGGGCCAGGGCAGCTCCAGCTGATCATTAAAGTTACTCCTGAGCAACTGGGAAAAATAATTCTCTGAGCTGCTGCACTTGTGAGGATGAGAAACATCAAATCTCCTCCCAGGTGCCCAGACTGAGCCCTCAGAAAGGCTGATAGTGCAAAAAAGGTCCCCAGAGTTATTCCTCAGGACCTGAGAGTGCCTCCTATACCCCACAATAAACCACCTGTGGTCAGAAATAATACACAGATTCTGTGTGTGTGACACCACCTTACTTCCTAATTTTCTGCTTTTTCAGTGTTTGTGATTCACTTGTGAGGTATCATCCTCCTCCCCCTCAAAATATGTGGGGGAGGCTTTGATTGCACTTGGTTTACAAATTCCTCATCTGGGCCACTGAAGCTTGCCTTTGTGAAAGGGACCCTGGCTAGAGGATGTGGTTTTGTGGCCAGACCAAATTTCTTGTCAGGAAAGTGTTTCTGCTTCTGGGGGTGCTTTTTGTGGCAGCACTGTACAGTGCATAAAAATTAAATGTCATCACAGAGACACCCTGGGGTTCCTGCAGCACCAGGAAGTACCAGAGCTCCGTTCCCTGCCCGGAATCTGGCAGGCTCAGCTGGCATTTTCACCCACATTTTCCCATTTTTCAAGCTTTCAGTTTACCTTGGGAACCTACAGGACAGCCCTGTCAACTTATCAACGTTTTCAGCCAAACCTGTGGGCTGATTTCTTCACCTGTTCATTCGAAGGCTGGTTTGGGTTTTCCTAGTGCATTTTGAAAGGTTTTGGGTCTTTTAACGTCCACATTTTGTGTGTGGAGGCGTTTCCAGCAGGCAGGGGGGGAGGGAGGGTCGCTGTGCACAGCCTGGAGGGATTTCTCTGTGCTCTGTCACTGTGACAGCTCTTGGCACACAACAAACCAGTCAGGACTACAGGCGCTGGTGTCATCTGTCATACCAAGTGAAACAGCCCGAGTAAAGCACCAGGAAACAAATCCAAAACACAGGGCTGGGTCCTTTATCCAGGAAGCTGTGACACCAGGCAGGATTTCCAACCAGAACTGCAGCCTTCATACCTCCCCTGACAGATCCAGCTGCACCAAAGCAATCTGAGCTGGGCAAAGTTTTACATGGTGAAGAATAAAGAATAAAAAATACTGGCAAGAACATTGTGCCAAATTCAGGACAAAAATCACTAAACAAGTAAATCAGCTTGGGGTGCAGTAGAGCAAGGCAGGAAAGGGAGGGATCTATAATATTTTGTTTTACTTTGTTTCAAAATGGACTTTCAAAGAGCTCGGAAATACTATCTGATCCCCAGATGAAACAGGATATTTTGGCTGATGATGAATTAAATGCCTGGGTTTGTTTTGGGCTGCTTTTCCCCTCCTCTGCGGGTGCATGGGGTGACTCAGGTTGTCAGTGCTGCTCTGAGCCTGCTCCCTCCCTCATCCACGACACAGGCAGGGAAAATAACAATAATTATCCCCTCGAGGAACGGCAGCTGGACCCAGAGAGGGGCTCAGATGGTTTGGGCACCCCACGATGGACACCGACCCCAAATGCCAGGAAGCAGAACAGGAGCCAGAGCCACAAACCACTCCTGCCACCCCGGGGCAGGCTCCCTGCTGAGGCAGGAGCAGGGAAAAGGACCAAAAGGGCTGAATTATCTCCCAGCCCCTGGCTCCGTCTGCTGGGAAGCAAATCCAGGCTGCCGAGGGGGTTACCTGGATCACATCCCTGGCGCTGAGATCTCTCCCTCTGACGGCAGCTCCGGCTCACGCTGCCCACACAGGAGGCTGGAGGCGATCCAGGCGAGGATCCCGGGCCAGCCCTCACCCGCTGTCCCAAGGAAACGTCCCCCGGGTGTTGGGGACACTGTCCCTGAGAGAAGGGAGGCTGCTCCGAGCTGTCCCTCAGCCGCAGGCCGTGCCTGGCACTGTGACACGCAGGGATGGCCTCTGCCTTCCTCCGCCCTGCGCCTGTCAATGTTTAACCGGCCCGGAGGAAGTGAGGCACGGCCGGTGACACACGGAGCCGGCTTGGCACGGTGACACACGGAGCCAGCTTCGCTCGGTGACACACGGAGCCGGCTTCGATCGGAGCCAGCTTCGCTCGGTGCCAGCGCAGCGCCGCCCGCAGCCATCCCCGGGACGGACACGGGCACGGCGGGCGGAGAGGGCCCGGTGCGGGCCGGAGTGCCACCAGCAGGGACAGGGATGGTCTGGGACCGGTGTCCCCTGCCACAGTGACAGGTGAGAGCCATGGTGCCAATTTCCCCTGCCACAGTGACACAGGTGAGAGCCGTGGGGTCAATTTCCCCTGTTATAATGACACAGGTGTGTGCCAGTAGTGCCAATTTCCCCTGTTACAGTGACACAGGTGACTGAACAGTGCCTGGCACTGATGTCCCTTGTTGTGATGGCACAGGTGAATGTGATGGTGTCTGGCACTGATGTCCCTGATGTTACAATGGCACAGGTGAGTGTGATGGTGCCTGGCACTGATGTCCCCTGTCACAGTGACACAGGTGAGAGCCATGGTGCCTGGGATGGGTGTCCCCTGTCACAGTGACAGGTGAGAGCCATGGTGCCTGGGACAGGTGTCCCCTGCCACAGTGGCACAGGTGAGAGCCATGGGGCCAATTTCCCCTGTCACAGTGGCACAGGTGAGAGCCATGGTGCCTAGGAC
>VXBC01004522.1:219447-260285 GCA_013399945.1 Ploceus nigricollis
CGGACACGGGCACGGCGGGCGGAGAGGGCCCGGTGCGGGCCGGAGTGCCACCAGCAGGGACAGGGATGGTCTGGGACCGGTGTCCCCTGCCACAGTGACAGGTGAGAGCCATGGTGCCAATTTCCCCTGCCACAGTGACACAGGTGAGAGCCATGGGGTCAATTTCCCCTGTTATAATGACACAGGTGTGTGCCAGTAGTGCCAATTTCCCCTGTTACAGTGACACAGGTGACTGAACAGTGCCTGGCACTGATGTCCCTTGTTGTGATGGCACAGGTGAATGTGATGGTGTCTGGCACTGATGTCNGTCTGGGACCGGTGTCCCCTGCCACAGTGACAGGTGAGAGCCATGGTGCCTGGGACAGGTATCCCCTGTCACAGTGGCACAGGTGAGAGCCATGGTGCCTAGGACGGGTGTCCCCTGCCACAGTGACACAGGTGAGAGCCGTGGTGCCAATTTCCCCTGCCACAGTGACACAGGTGAGAGCCGTGGTGCCAATTTCCCCTGCCACAGTGACACAGGTGAGAGCCGTGGTGCCAATTTCCCCTGCCACAGTGACACAGGTGAGAGCCGTGGTGCCAATTTCCCCTGCCACAGTGACACAGGTGAGAGCCGTGGTGCCAATTTCCCCTGCCACAGTGACACAGGTGAGAGCCGTGGTGCCAATTTCCCCTGCCACAGTGACACAGGTGAGAGCCGTGGTGCCAATTTCCCCTGCCACAGTGACACAGGTGAGAGCCGTGGTGCCAATTTCCCCTGCCACAGTGACACAGGTGGCTGTGATGGTGTCTGGAACAGGTGTCCCCCATTACAGGGACACAGGTGAGAGCCATGGTGTCAATCTCCCCCATTATAATGACACAGCCTGGCACTGATGTCCCCTGTTGTAATGACACAGGTGAGTGCAGTGGTGCCAATGTCCCTGTTACACTGACACAGGTGAGTGTGATGTGCCTGGAATGGATGTCCCCTGTTATACTGACACAGGTGAGTGTGATGTGCCTGGCACCAATGCCCCCCTTTACAATGACACAGGTGAGTGCAATGGTGACAATTCCCCCTGCTATATAACACAGGTGAGTGAACAGTGCCTGGCACTGATGTCCCCTGTTGTGATGGCACAGGTGAGTGTGATGAGGCTGGAGCACATCCCTCTGTTAAAATGCCTCAGGCAGGGAGCAGAAGTGCCTGTGCCAGCCATGCCCTTGCAACTGGTCACTGTCACCCCAGCTGGGGGTGCTGAGGTCCACCAGCAGCCCTCGACAGGGTGAGGGGCTGAGCCGGGGTCAGGGAGCATCCAGGGGCCCAGTTTGCAGCTGAAGGAGATGGGGCAGGGCTGGAGGTAAGAGCTGTGGTGTAAAACTTTCCAGGTAAATCTTTTGCATGTAAAGCCAAGGTGCCCATCCAAGGACGAGGGCAGGGATGGATCTGGCTGTGGCACCACTGGGGAGCATCACAGAGTCACAGAATCGATTAGGTTGGAAAAGACCTCTGAGATCATCAAGTACAACCTTTGACCAAAGATCACCTTGTAGCCCCGACCAGAGCGCTGAGTGCCACACCCAGTCTTTCATTAAACGCCTTCAGGGACAGTAACTCCACCTCCCTGGGAGTGCTTTCCAGTGTTTAATCACCCTTTCCGTGATGCAATTCCTCCTGATGGCCCTGGGAGACTGAGGGGGTTGTGTGTGTGAGATGTTCTTACAGCCTTTGTCTTCCTCCAAGAACTGCATCCTGCATTTTATGCCATTGCTGGTCAGTCAGTTGAACTGATGTGACCCGTCAGGGGATTTTTATGAGGAGCTTAAGTTGTAAAAAAGGGACATAAAACTTCCCTGAACTGTGTTTCCTGCAAAGCACAGTAACAGGAGCAAGTAGAAATTAATGCCACAGTGACTCAAAATGGAAAGGTTCAGCAAAGGGAAATTAATAATTCAGTTTAGGGAATAGTGAGAAATTTCTGAAAATAAATTTTAAAAACTTTGCTTTATTAGAAAAAGTATTGCCCAGACTTGTTAAAAGAAATAGCCACGAAAGCGGCAGGAAGAGGTTTTATTGACCAGTTATAATTTATTGTTACTATTTCCTTGACTTTACAAACCTTCTTTTTTAAAGTCTAAAACGTCACACTCTTGTTCCACTGACTTCAATGACAGTATTCTTGAAATGCCTTCCATACAGGTGTGTCTGAATAAAGCTGGAGCAAGAAAAGGGATAAATAACATCTAATGAGCACATTCCATCTCTGCTTGCCCAAGCAGGAGAAGTGTAGAAGGTTAAAATGAATTTTCAACTTGAATTAATCAAGATAACGCTTCATAAAAATGCTTTGGAAAGGATAATTGCTGCTTTTAAAACTTTTACAAAGCTGTCATTTGGCACTGCTGAGATTGGGATGGGAATGAACCTCAGAGCAGCTCAAGCCTACCTGAGGAACAATTAGAGAGGTGACAGAGCCAAAATCTGTTGTGTTAGAAAAGACCAGCGTGTGAATTGACATTTTATTAATTATTAATTACTGCCCTTGTCAGCTCCTTCCTTCCTTTGGCCTTGCTAATGAGCCATGGTGTTGGGATAAGAGGATGGATGGGGTGAGATGTGGTGAAGTGTCTGAGTCCCCAGTGTGCATGCACAAGGTTCACCCATGCTCATGATGTTCAAAAGACCAGCTCCTAAGTTTGCCAGCCTGATTTAAATGGAAAAGCATCTTGGTCACTTTGTGAATCACCAGACAAGTCCTACCTCCCACTCCTCTTCCCCTAGACGCTTCTTTCCAATTTTCCCTTTTCCTTCTGCCGGTGAGTAGGAGGATTTTCACCCTTTTTCCCCCCTCCCAGCCCTTCCAAACCCATTTCTGGATGGTGTGTACACTGTGAGCTCCTAAGCAACTCCCCACATTTTTTGTTCTGGGGTGTGTGAGGCTGGAACATATGTCTGCACAGCTTGCTGTGCAATCCCACGCAGGCAGCTCCGAGGGAAATGGACTTCCTGGGACTCACTCAGTGAAACCTTCTGTCCCTGCCATTGGGGCCACAAGTGTAATTTCTGTTTCCCCTGCAGGAGAAGGGGACAAATTGTCACCACGGGAATGGCTTCAAACTGAAACAAGTGGTTTCAATTGGATATTAGGGAGAAATTCTTCCCTATGAGGGTGGGCAGGCCCTGGCACAGGGTGCCCAGAGAAGCTGTGGCTGCCCCTGTGTGGGAAATGGATTTGTGGAAAATTCTCACACCCAGAAGGCTCATATAGTATGTATCTGTATGCAAACTTTAAGCTAAGAAATACTTAAAAATACCATAGAATAAGACAGGCATTGTTGAGGGAGAAATAGAACTAGAAACAAGTTTCAAAGAATAGCCTTACAAATAAGACTAGATACTTTAGAGAAATAGAACTATGAAAGATGCATTGTAGTAAGACCCATGAGGGGTAATTTTAAATTCTTGGCTTTAAGGTATTTACAACACAGTGTAAGGCTAATAAGCCAAGAAACTTTTATAGTGTATTGCAATTAAAAAACAGTTAACTTCTGATTGTAATAGTGTAAATTATAACATCTGTATTGTCTCACCCTTCACATGAGACTGAAAATAAAATAAAAGTTTTTAAAATGCCTCTCAGTCACCCCATCTCTAAGTCAGAAAAAAACTTCATCCAACATCCCTGGATCCCTGGCAGTGCCCAAGGCCAGCTTGGACACTGGGGCTTGGAGCAGCCTGGGACAGTGGAAGGTGTCCCTGCCATGGCAGGGGTGGCACTGGATGAGCTTTAAGGTCCCTTCCAGCCCAAACCATTCTGTGATTCTGTGATAGAAAATGAACAGCATTTAGACACCTTCATCTGTGAAATCACCAGGCCCTAAAGTTCCATGCTGTGTTTTGGCTTGTTTGGCTGAGTCAAAGAAAATATGNAAAATCATCAGGCCTTACTGGTTTACACCCATTCCATGCTGTATTTTGGCTTATTTGGCTGAGTCAAAGAAAATATGATCAGATTGTGTGAGCACTAAAACAGCAGAGAACAGCCACTTACTGATTAAAGCTGATTTGAGGTCGATGCTAGAAACAGAAATAAGATTCTTCATTTCTGCATCAAAATGGGCATGAAAGGAGGTTTGAACATTACAAGGATTTTGAGAAATGCCTCCCCATCAAAGAAATAAATGTTGTTTTCTCTCATGAAAAGCAAGGGAATTGAAACCTCTAGAAAAGACAAAGGCAGGAGAAAAGCTGCCCATGGGACTGAATTAGCTGTCTCTATCTTGCTGCTTACAGGATGCTGCTCTCCAAATTTGGCAAATCAGGCCAAAGAGATGCTAAGCCATAACTTTTCCATCTCTGCCTCTGTTTTTATTCTCTCTTTCTATGCTCTTCCTCCTTTCCTCTACTGTTCTCCACAATATCTTGTGCTCTGCAAGGTGTTTCTCATTCAAAACAGATTTTATTAGTGTTAGCTGTAGAAGTCTAAGTGAGACACACAGCTCCCTCTCTGTCTCTAACGAGTTTTTTTAAATGTTTTAATTAGTCTCTTAGTGTAGTCACGTTTTTCTTTAATCAGAAGCTTAGAGGAATAGCTCTGGAAATAACAGGGCTGGGCCATTTCCTCTTTGTGTCACCTTTGTAAGCATTGACATGCATTTCCCCCCATTGTCTCTCTCCTTATTTTTACTCCAGAGGAGTCTGAAAGGCTGGACTGGACTTTCTGGTTTAGACTGCAAAAGTAGCTGAGACAAATCCCACCAGGTTGCTTCCCACTGGTCTGAGGAATCCTGCTTTATCTCTTTCCAAGAAAGTCAAGTAATCTTTGCCTTGATGTAAAGATTCATGAAATTATGCTACCATGAATCTAGGCCAGCATAAATTCTCAAAAAACCTTGTAACACAAATTTAACTCATCTGATTTTTTCTTTAATTTCTTTTTTTGTTTCTTTTTTCCTTGCTGACTATAATAAAGCCACAGCTCTTTGCAGAATTGCTGTGGGCCCTTAATGAGGAAAGCTTTGGACATAATCTTCTTCCAGACTTTCACACCCAGGAGGCCTCAGGATTAAACACTTTTTTTGGCACGAATATCCTCACAGTTTTTATTTGGCCTGAATAAATCTGCACAACTGGAATGCTGCTCCCCAGTCCTCTCCTGCCAGCACTCCTTGGGAACCACATTCCATGCTTCCCCTTTGCCAGGTGCATTTCTCCTCTCCAGCACTGAAAACAGTGAGTTGTAGCTGGAAAAATGAAAATGTCATCATTCAGGGCAGGTAGATGAAGACATTTATCGTGGAGTTCAGGCAAGATGAAGTAAGAAAGTTTATCACACAATGACAGGAGATGCAGCTTTGGTGCTGTCAGAGGGAGTGTAAATCTGAGAAGGAAATTTTTTAATACATCAGTTCCCCTGGCAACATTTTCTTTAGCTTTAGAAATGCTTTGTCTCTGGTTCAAACAGCTTTAATTGCTCTGGTTATCCTTCAGTTTATTCTAAAGAACTTTTCAATGCGTGATAATGTGCCAGGAAAAGGGAAACGTCATTCTCTACACTCATAATCATGATTGCATTTTTCATTATTGCTTAAGGTTAGGCTTACATGGAAAACCAGATTCTTCAAGGAGTTCAAACAAAATGCAAATCTATCCAGAACTCCTTTAAAACTGGTGCTCAGCACCTCTCTCCAGCAAGCACAGTGAGTCCAGCTCTGGGCACAGCAGATGAACAAATGGACAGCTTTGTCAGAGGAATGCACAGACAGACACTGAGCCCAGGGCTCCAAATCCCACAAGGACTTCCCAGGAAACTTACCATGGGACCATGGAATCAACCCCCTTTTCACACAGAATCCCACAGAATTGTTAGGACTGGAAGGCACCTCTGAAATTCATCTTGTCCAACATCCCCAAGACTTTCTTATTTTCCTGATGATTTTTCAAGGGCTGCCAGTTATGAGAAATGTTCATACTCACACCTCTGAAAATAGGATATTAATGAATATTCCCCAAGTGCCCCACAGGCATGATCCAGAGTGGCACTGCCATGATGAGAGAGCAGAGTGTCACCAGCACAGCAGGTGTGATCTTGGGAGAGCTGATTGATTCCCTTTTGCATTTTCATGAAGTACATCCCTGTGACTGACATCTTGCTGCTCCCTTTGGGCATTCAGTTAAGATCACCACGTAGAAATGGCAGGGTTTTTTTGGAAATCAGTGTTTCCTCTGCACTGTTTGTGACACCAGGTCTGTGACTGAAAGCTGCCCTTTTGCAGTACGACACCGTAAGGTTCTGGAGAGGTGGTTTCAGATACTCAACTTCTCTTTGTTTCCCACAATCTCTGCTGTATTTTGGCTTTCTCCTGCAGAGGAGCAGTGAGTTTATTTTGATATTCAGGCTGAGAGAGTTGGGGCTGTTCACACCAGAGAAATCTCCAGGGAGACCTTATTGCACTTTTCCATTATCTGAAGGGGCTACAAGAGAGCTGGAGAGGGATTTTTTACAAGGCCTTGTACTGATAGGACAAGGGCTAATGGCTTTAAACTGAAGGAGGGTCAGTTTAGATTAGATTTGAGAGAGAATTTTTTTACAATGAAAGTGAGGAAAACCACAACAGGTTGTCCAGAGAGGTGGTAGATTCCCAGTCCTTGGAAAACTTCAAAGCCAGGCTGGACAGGGCTCGGAGTGAGTTGAAAATGTCACTGCCCACAGCAGAGGGGGTTGGACTGGATGACCTTTAAAGGGTCCTTTCAACCCAACCACTCTGATTTCATGATTCTGTTTGGTCATTTCCTTTGAAACACTTGTAGACAAAATCTCCTAAAAGCTGAGGGAACTGGTGAGTGCTAAAAGATCTCAAGAATACAGTAAAGACTGACATTTTAAAGGCTAAATCTTCCAGTCCTTTCCTCTTCCATCTCCCATGCACCTGAAGGTGGTGTGGCTCAGGAAACCTCCTGCCAGAGTCCCACCCACAGGGCTTGGCCTCAGGATAAGGGGCTGACATCCCCAAAATGGCTTGAGGTGCCTCAGAGCCCCTCACCCTGAGCTGTTCCACCCCTCCTCACCCTCTCAGCACCCAGCAGCACCCAGCAGCATCACTCCCACTCCACTCCTGCCCCTGCTCCCAGCCCAGCTCTCTCTGCTCTCTAATTCCTCTAATTCCTTTATGAGCAGCAACATGTGTAAAAGCTGCAGGTCCCTTTGTGTACCCGAGTCAAACATTGACTTACAACTGCTGTTTCAGCAGGAATAATTAAATTAAACACGAAGGGATCAGAGCTGCCCCGGAGAGCCACGAGCTGGAGGTGCAAATCACAGCACATCACTCATTTATGGCATTCTGCACCTCTGGCTGTACACGGGGGGTGGAGGGGAATTGTGCAATTGGAAGTGGAACTGGGATTCCTGAGGAGCAGGAAGATGGTCCCAGGCCTCTGTCCCTGCACCCAAAGTCATAAATTAAATGAGGTCAGGTTAGGTCAGCAGCTGAACACAAGGAATGTTGTGTACACGGTTCACTTGGGGAGGTTCTAAGAAATGACATGGATTTATTTCTTTTTTCCTGCAAAAATAATGTATTTTTACAGCTTCCCTGGCCCCACATTGGGCTTCTCCCTGGGGCCTCCCCTAATGGGGGAAACCCTCCTGGAGCAGTTCTGTGTCAGGAACCAGAGACACACAGGACTTTTTTGGTCTTCAGCTTCTGTTTATTGTTATCTTATCAAAACTTCAGCACCCTGTCTGCACCAGACCTTGCATGCAGGAAAACAGCACAAAAATGGCCTCAGATGTAGTTTCAAGGTCTTTTAAGGCTGAACTAAAACTAAGCTACCCAATTAAGAAATGACACCTAAATTATTTTCCCTTTTAACCCAATAACTGACCCCTAAAGACCCTCAATGCAGACCTTTCTGTCCAATTACAAGATACCACCCAAACCCATGAAGAAGAAGGAAGAAAAAGGAACTCAAGACAACACCTTATACCTTCCATCTTGTACCCACCTACAACATACTAAAAATCCTAAAACCTGAATTTCTCACCAAGTGATACACCTGCACTACTCTCTATAATCTATTTCACACTTTTGTGGATTCTAGTCTATCTTGAAGTCTAGGAAACTTTCTCCATGAATGAGGGTCAAAGTCAGTGCTCCCCTGGGGGTCAGGACTCCCCAGAACAGACAGAGAAACATTCCCAATGCCCTGGGTTTCCACATATTTTTGAATATGTGAAACATTGTTTCTCAACCATTGAAATCACCCAACTACATTTTTCAGTGAAAATGTACTTAAGTGAACTCTTTAGAAGAACAGCCTCAAATCCACTGTATTACAAAGCTTTGAAAAAAGTCTCTATTTGCTCAGCCAGAACATGTGCAAAGTCAAATCTGCTTTTTCAGGCTGGATCTCCTATGTGCTGCATATGTCTAAGTCCTGTGACAATATTTGTAGATATTCCTGGGAATATATTGCTGTCATGAACTAATGAATTGAAGCCCAGCTGTAAAAAAAAAACCTAAGCAAAATATATAAGAAATGTAAGCAAGATAAAAGATAAAGGCAGTAAGGGAGGACTTTTCTCTTTATGGTTTTTTGTTCATAACTGCTTGTGCTTGAAAATCAATCTGACAGTCTTCAGTTATTTCACATTTCTCTCTGAAGTGATAGGAGAATAGCCCTGTACTGCCAGGTCCCAGAAGGACCATGACAGCCATCCTCAGGCACACAGTGGGGCAGAAATCATTTCAGTTTGGCTCTTGTTCTTCCCAAAGGTATCAGCTGTGGTTAAATTTATCTTTTTCTTTCAATTCCCTCACTACTTCCTTAGTCATTTTTGAGAAGGGGAGAAAATTCAACAGTTTTCAAACTCAGATTTAGCAAGACCAAGTGCTGGGTCCTGCCCTTGGGTCACAACAACCCCGTGGAGCTCCAGGCTGGGCAGAGGGGCTGGAAAGCTGGAAAGGCCCTGGGGGTGCTGGTGACAGGGGCTGGACACGAGCCCAGGGGTGCCCAGGGGGGCAAGAGGCCACTGGCAGCTGGGCTGGGTGAGGAATTGTGTGTCCAGCAGGAGCAGGGCAGGGATTGTCCCTCTGTGCTGGCTCTGAGAGGCCCCTCCAGGGCTGTGTCCAGTTCTGGTCCTGCAGGAGAGACCTGGAGGGGCTGGAGCGTGTCCAGGGCAGGGAACGGAGCTGGGAAGGGGCTGGAGCCCCAGGAGGGGCTGAGGGAGCTGGGAAGGGGCTGAGCCTGGAGCAAAGGAGGCTCAGGGGGGACCTTGTGGCTCTGCACAAGTCCCTGCCAGGAGGGGCAGTGAGATGGTCAGACCCTTCCTGCAGGTAACAAGTTACAGGATGAAATGGTGTCAGGCTGAGCCAGAGGAGGTTTAGATTGGATATTAGGGAAAATTTCTCCCAGAAAGGTGCTCAAACCCTGGCACAGCTGCTCAGGGCAGAGCTGGAGTGCCCATCCCTGGAGGGATTTGAGAGCTGTGTAGATGTGGCACTTGGGGACATGGGTCAGTGCTGGACTCAGCAGGGCTGGGTTAAAGGTTGGACTCAACCTTAAACGTCTTTAAACTCGACCTTAAATGACCTTAAATGTCATTTCCAACCTAAATGATTCTATGATTCTACTGATTGTAACTGGAAAAGGAAGCAGCCCCCTGACACGACTGCACCCCAAAATGTTGATACATCCACAACCAGAAAGACAAGCAAACACAAAAAAACTGTGGTAGCAAAATTCTTTATTAATAAAATATCAAACATGGAACTGTTGGCTCAACACTCTCGTGTTCTATGCAAATAATACAAACATCGTCACACCTTTTAAATTAACATTTCATTGTCACCTGCACACACCCGTGAGGAGCAGCATTCCTGTCACATCCAGCACACACCAGGAGCCCCTTTGTCCCCTTCCACTCTGAAATAAGGCAAAACTTCCATTGCAAAAATCCATTTCTGTATTTTCAGAAGTGCCTGGGAGGGTTGTACCTCCTCAATAAGTCTGAGTCAGAGGAGCTGTGAGACCAAATCCTTCGTGCACAGATTTGAAAATCCTAATTTAAACTGAGAATGTGTTAGTTGATGAATTAGGGTTGTGAGAAAAAAAAAGTATTAATTTTTATGCATCCAAAAACTGATCTTGGAAGAAATAGAGGGTGTTGAAGTGCAACCAACTCTAAGACACTGTCAGCTTTGCTGATTTCTGTACTCCTCCCTACTTAGAAGAAGGAGTAACTTTTAGATGACCTTCTCAAAGCTATTCATTAAAAAAAAGATTTAATTAACTTCTAACCCAGAATGCATAAAAACATTGGGGTAGTGCTCAACTTCTGCTGACAAACTGCCCCCAAATTGCCTGAGTTCTTTTCTCAGCCTATACAAAATTTAAAAAATAAGTATATGTACACTGCAGTATTGTGTTTGCAGTTCTACTTATATTTCTGATTGTTTTGTGATGGTCTTTCATAGCAAAATGAGTTCAATTTTGCAAAAGGCCACTAATACTGTTTTGATTGTTTTAAAATTCATGATCTGAGGCCTCAGCTGCAAAAGCTAATTTAATTTAGCTGATACATATAAACTCACTAGCACAGTGGTTTTGTTTAAACAAATGGATTTGCCTTACATGCAATCATCTGCTTTTTCTTAAATCACATTTTCCAGCAGGGTAAGTTTATGTTTTAAGTAATTAATTACTCAATTAATATAATCTTATTCAAAGCAACCTAGGGAGCAGGGGAGGGGTTTAGTCTGGAGGAAAGGAGGCTCAGGGGGGATTTCATTGCACTCCATAACTCCCTGACAGGAGGGTGTGGTGAGATGGGGCTTGGTCCCTTCTCCCAAGTGAAAAGCAACAGGACAAGAAGAAATGGCTTCAGGTTGCACCAGGGGAGGTCTAGATTGCATTTATGATTTCACAGGTTGCATTTATGAAAAATGTCTTCACAGAAAGGGGGTAAAGCACAGGGACAGGCAGCCCAAGGAAGTGGTGGAATCACTGTCCCTGAAAGTGTTGAAAAAATGTGTGGATGTGGTGCTTAGGGACACCTTTTGGGGTTAATGGCTGGACTCAGGGAACTTGCAGTTCTTTTCCAACCTGAACAATTCTATGATTCTGTGAATTGTAAGATCAGTTTCTCATTTACACAAAGAAAATCATTACGTTGAGGACAATTCTGTGCAGCAACTAAAAGCATTCACTTGGGAAGCCACTTTGCAAAGAGGAGAGGAGCAGAAAAATCCCTGAAAATCTGAATCCCTGACATTTCAACCCGAACTCATCTGCTCCTCAGCAGAGCTGCAGCAGTGACAAATTAAATACTCATGGACAGTCAGGCCTTTGGAGACTGATGTGGGGACAAAACGTTCTGAAGGCAGCAACAGAGACATCTTGTACAGGTCACTGGAAATGACAAATCCATCTCCCTGGAAACGGTGTCAGGGTGGTTTCAGGACCTTGTGTCAGGTCCTTGTTCCCAGTCCATCAGAGATGGGTTTCATGGAGCCATTTTCATGGAGAATGAGCCACTTTCATGGAGAATGGTTGGGTTTGGGTTGGAGGGGGCCTTAAAGAACATCCATTTCCACTCCCTTGCCACGGGCAGGGACACCTTCCACTAGAATTTAACCCCAAAAATACAGAGGTTGAGTCTGCAGAAGGGACTGACTGAGAACAGTCAGCAGCTGCATTCAAGTAATTTGGAGCATTCCTGGACTCAAATAAAATAAAAGCCCCAGCCAAGAGGTCAAGCAGGACTTGGGTCACCCTCAAGGGTGACTTTTTTTATGCTGATGCAAAGCCAAAGCTGGGAGCAGGCACAGAGGTGGAAGTGAGACCTGTAATTGCCTGCAGGATTATTTCATTATTACATTTTTTTTTTGACTATATTATTACCTCTGAGAACAAGAAGAGAGCATCAGGCTGATGATGCTGTCCCAGCTCACAGAGCTCTGCCCCTCAAGACAGGGAGCTAGGAATGACCAGGACACATTCCTTTCTCCTCACCATTTTTTCATAAATTAAAGGAATAACCAGCTTGCACCTTGGGCACAACAGCAATAAATGACACAAGATATTTCTGCATATTACATGGAAAAAATAGTGATTAAAAAGATATTGGCTTGGCTTTATCAGTCTGACCCATCACGCCTTCTGAAGGCAGCAAAGGTATTCAAAAATAGCTAAATTTTAAGCAAAATTCAGCTGTTTAAATATCTTAATTCTTTAAATAAAATATTAAAAGTTTATTAAAGAAGCTTAAAATGAAAAAGACCATTCTTCTGATAAACAAATAAACATTGTTTCTTTCATCACCAGTGGTCAAAAGTAAATGCATGATCTCAGGTTACTCTACACCAGAGGAAAATAAATAATATATTATGACCATTATTAAACACTTCTCAGGATCTTCCTTCTGAAAATATTTACCCTGTTCTTCAGGCACAGGCAAGTAAAATGAGATACTTGGGAAATCCTTGCCAAGAAGGATTTGAAAAGAAAGAAGGGAAGGAAGGAAGGAAGGAAGGAAGGAAGGAAGGAAGGAAGGAAAGAAAAAAAAAGAAAGAAAGAAAGAAAGAAAGAAAGAAAGAAAGAAAGAAAGAAAGAAAGAAAGAAAGAAGAATCCTTCTTTTCAATTAAAAGAAAAACAATAAAAATAAATAACTCCAAAATAATAAAATCTGTTTTCCTGTCTTTCTTCCATGCTTTTACCATGCTGGGTGTCAGATCCCCTCAGCTCCCCTTGGGAACAGCTCTACTTTCACTGCTTTTTGGAAAAAACACTTCACACAGACATTACAGGCATTCCATGCTGATAACACTGACCTTGCCTGTGCCTGCAGGAAAATCAAACAGGACCATGGCATAAGGGAGGATTTCTGAGCTCCTTCCTCCCTCCTCAGAGCCCTGAAGGATTTTTCAGCATCTGCTGTACTGTAAAGACCCCTCTCCTTACCTCTGAAACTTAGAATCATCCCAGAGATTTCATGAGTCTTTGCTTGGGAATGAAATAAGAAATAGGGCTCCCAGCCTGAATGATTATTTGAGCACATTTTCCTATTAGGTCTTGTTCAAAAGAGAAAAATCCTCCTGTCTTCTCCCTCACGCACCCAGTTTCTCTCTGGAAAAAAATGTCTAAATCACTGTAAGTGACTCTGATTTAGCCTGGGCAAACCATTCACAGTAGCTCTCAGGCAATCAAAGTGAGACACAAATATAAAAGATGTCTCCAGGGTCTATTTTAATAGGAAGAGCCCTGCACTGGCTCCACTATGGATTATTTTCAGCAGGAAGCACAAGCAAGGAAACAGCTGCAGCAGCTTTTACACCTCCACCAGGTGACCTGCAGTGCCCAGGGCTGTCTCGAGACCATTGCAGGGGCAAATTCTACCATCTCTGCAAAAAAAATTGGTGTAGACTGAAAGAGGGATCTGTGCCAGGATGCAGCTGAGCCCACTCAGAGCTGGCTGCAAGGGCAGGGCTGCAGCTTCCTATGCCAGGAGGGAGCATCCTGACAGCCACAAATATCATCCCTTAAGTGCCTGCACAGATGGGTGCAGTAATTCATCAAGGGCAACCAGGAATATGGTGCAGATTTTATTCTCTGAGCAAAAGTGCTTTAACTTTTTTGTTTGGCACAGCAGAAATGTTCCCAGGCCTCTGGCAGCAAGATTTGGAGGGTGGGTTAGCAGGCCTGAATATTTCAGGGAAAAAAAAATAATAATTGTAACTTGTGTAGAGAAGGGAGGCACAGAGGTGGGAGTGAATGAGAGAGAAGGAGGCTTGCATGTTCTTGGGCAGAAATAGGGAATTTTTTCACAGAAAGGGGGGTTAAGCACTGGAAGGAACTGCCCAGTGAGGTGTTCAAGGAATGACTGGACGTGGCACTCAGTGCTCTGGTTTAGTTGGCAAGGTGATGTGTAGTCAAAGGTTTGACTCAATGATCTTGGAGGTCTTTTCCAACCTTAACAATTCTCTGATTCTGTGATTAAAATAACCATTTCTAAAGTCTTTAACGTGATGGAGCTGGAGTTAATTGGGAATTTGCTGGAGTGGGGAGCAGCCCTGTAAAAGCAGAGAATTGCAGTCTGTTAAGTGGAGCAGGGTAGGTGCTAGAGCACTCCTCCTTGAGTTGCTGCCACTAAGTGGTTCCAGTAGCTGAGCTGCTCAGATGGTTTTATTCCATGGCACGTCACGATTTTCCTGAAGCGAGGAACAGAGAACCTGATCCTTTCTGGGAAAAACGTCTGCTCCGAGTGCAGCTCCTCCAGCTGAATTTTTAATTTGTCGAGGCACAGCCCTATGAACACATCCTCCAGTTTAATGAATGGAACACTCTCAGAAATGTTATAGATCTGGCTGGCTACATCGCTGGATAAAACATATCCAGTCCCAGAACAAAAGGGTGGGTAGGTGGCTCCTGGATACTCTTCCCTACTCACGTACCACTTACTCCCTCTTGTCCTGATGGGGTATTCATGCAGTTTTAAAAAGCCTGTGAACAATCCAGTGCTCTTCTTTTTCCTCAGGAGCAGCTCAGTGAGGTAAAAAACGTTGACGAACACGTCCGTGTCGGTTTTCATCGCGAAGCTGGACTGGGAGCAAAACCTGTGAATCCACTCCATTCCCATCATGGTCTTCAGGGTCAGGTTGTAATAGGTGTCTGTGAAGTTCTTCTGGATGATGTCTCTGTACCTCTGGCTCTCAGCAGCGATGTCAGCCTGCTGGCTGGGATGCACAGGGCTCCCCAGGAGGAACAAGGTCACCAGGCGCTTCCCAGCCACCGTCCTCTCCTTGCCCCAGGTGTGCCGGATGGCCATCCTGGCATCCAGCTGCTGGAATGAGCACGCCACGAGCAGCACAAGGAAAGGAGGGTTCTTGTGGCAGTCAACATCTGGGAGCTGGGAGAAGTTCCCTTCCATCCTCCTGAAAGTCTCCGTGGGGAACAGGTAACCCTGGCTGCTCTCACAGAACAGGCAGAATTCGGTCCAGGTGTGGAAGACCCAGAGGCTGGCACTGCTGAGCCCCAGCAGGCAGACAAACAGCCTGAACTTTCTGGAATCCATCTGAAAGGAACAAAAAGGAGCAGCACATCCATAAAAATAATCTCTGGTTCCTCTCAGCTGCCAGCTCCCTGCACAGGGATTTAAAGCCAGGTCAGCTCTAATAGAAAGCTGCCTGTTTGAGGGCACTCAGCCTCAAACATTTCTGCTCCTGTCACCCCCACGAGATGTTCTGCTGGCAGATTCACACTTGGGCTTTACTTGAATCTGCCCTCCCAGCCAGTGTGTCCTCAGAAATCCACACAAGCGTGTCCACTGACACTAGGTTACCCAGGCTGATGCTTCAAGCCTCCTCCCCATTTTCAGCCATCCTACAAACCAAATTTAGACCCACCAGGGCCAGAGAAGGAGCAGATTTATGTATCCATTTCAGAGGGCAGAGAATAACAATGGCAGTCTTTTGGTTTGGTTTTTTTTTGTTTAAATACCATGTTTCTCCATTTGTGCCTGTGTCCCAGAGCCAGCAGGTGTCCAAGGAGCACACCCAGCCAGGTTCCTCTCATCTTCATCACCTTCGTGTCCTGTGGGGCTCTTGCACCAACCCAGAAACTGCTCCTGATCCTTTTGCTGGAGGGGCCATGAGTCACATTTTTGAAGTTGGGTCAGCTGCCCTGGAAAAAACAAAGAAAAGAACCAAAACAGCACTGGGTCACATTATTTGGATAATGTGCAGAGTTTGAGTGACTCACCAGGACATGCTGAGGTGAAAAGGGGTTTCTCCTATTCCCCTCCCCTTTTTAGGTGAGAAAGATCTAAACAACAACAATGCTCACTCATTTAACCTCGTTAGAGATTAATGAGCTGGACATCTGGTTATAAATCTAATAGAAATTTTGAGTGAGAGAAAAATTATCAAAGCAAACCCCAAATCATTACAGTACCAAAAATATTACACATCTCCATAAATTAACCTGGTGAGAGGAGTTTAAGGCTTGAGTTGCTCATTCCAGTAAGCCACAGGCTCTCCTACTGCTATTTTAGAGCATTAGGATGGGGCAATTTTTACCAGGGGAAGGGCAGCCCTTCCACCTTCCCCTTTCTTAACAAAGAATTGTATCTGGCTCCCCAGCTGAAAACACAGCAAACCAAGTTAACCATGCCCAGAGCTGCAGATTTAGTGGAAATTTGATCTCTGCCTTCTGACCAGGAATGTTCTGTGTAGACTCCCCCAAATCACATTAGTGCCTT
Source organism: Ploceus nigricollis (assembly GCA_013399945.1). Taxonomy (NCBI): domain Eukaryota; kingdom Metazoa; phylum Chordata; class Aves; order Passeriformes; family Ploceidae; genus Ploceus; species Ploceus nigricollis. The sequence goes on from VXBC01004522.1 coordinate 235,690, forward strand.
CCTTTTGCTCAATTTCCCCTTTCCAGGCAATCAAAGGTTTTGCATTGCAGGATTTAAGCTCATTTGAAAGTCCAGCCAGGTGTCCCTGGAACCAAATCCAGCTCATTTTACCCCCCAAGAATAGTCCCATTGACTTCAGTGGGAATTCTCAAAAGCATGAAACAAGTAGAGCTGGAGTCTTGTTTTACTGGAATTGCTCCCATAGTGAAGTGCATTTTTGCAATGATTCACTAATGAATTTTGAAAATATTTCAAAATTTCGCATTTCTTCTGGCACTTATATTTAAATTCACTTTATCCTTAAATAGAGTATTCCTCAGATATGATTTTTTTTCTTGTATTTATAGCTCACAGTAGTCTTGTAATTAACTTTACAACTTCTTTAGTTAAATACATATGTAAAAATGTGTGAGATTACACCTATGCAGTTATATTATATGTAGATACAAAAGATGAAAAAAAATCTGCTCTGCATCTGTTCTCACATTCTTCAGTGGCCTGGGAGGAAGCACATGAATAACCTGAACTGTGTTTTCAGGACAGGAAGGTGTTTTGTGGTTGACAATGGAAATGTACAAGAGGTTTTTTCCTGTCACCAGCTCACAGAAGACTGTTTGAGAGTCTGATATTTCTCTGTTACAGAAATTTCAGAACATGTACAAACCAAACACTGAACTAAGAAAACAATTGAGAGCAACATTCTGTTAAAATCCTTCAAAATCTTTTCACAAATATCCAAGTGCAAGATGCCATAACACACAACAACCATTTTACAAGATTTCTGTAGAATCAGACTAATGTAACGTGACCATTACTTACTTTTGTTTCCAGCATTGGTAACAGATCTAAAAAAAACTTTTAAAATGTCCTTGTTTTGGAGAGCTGGGTGAGCAGCCTCCCACCTTTCCCATTTTTTCTTTCCAGAACCAGATTTCTTCCCCTTTCAGCCCATGTGTGAAGGAGCACAGCTTGTACACACACACAAACACACAAACACACACAGCTGGGCAATGCAAATGCTTGCAGATGCATGCAAATTGTAAACAGCATTTTAGAAGTTTTGCAAGGGGCACACGTGTCCATGAATCCTCTCCCTGCAGGTCCCTGTGCAGGGATCAAGGGGTGAGCAGTGGCCTTGATAAGAAGAACCATGGAATGGTTTGGGTTGAAAAGGATCTTAAAGCCCATCCAGTGCCACCCCTGCCATGGCAGGGACACCTCCCCCTGTCCCAGGCTGCTCCAAGCCCCAGTGTCCAACCTGGCGTTCACTGGGAAAACTCCAAGGGAAAGGGGTGACAGACACACAAGCTGCTTCCTCTTGCCAAGGCCATTTTTCTTCAAAAACCATCCATTCAATCCTTGTTTTCAGATGAACAGGGAGAATTCTGAACATTAAAACCATTTTATATTAACGCAGTCAGGGAAGTTCCTTGGAGCACTGAAGTTTCTGTATTAGGGAATTAAATCACCCTGGTATTGTCTCCTTACCCCTGAGATGCTGAGCCCCCCTCCCATCTCCATTTTACATCAAAACAAGTATTTCTGGTTTTATATAAAGTCCTTTTGCATTATGAAATATTTTATTTTTCTCTGTGACCTCAGTCAGAAATCACAGTTTTTAATTATCTCAATGCTATTTCCATCTCTTGTTGTTCCAACTGCAAAATATTTTATGAAGGGCATTGCCAAAAAATTGCCTGTTTCATATCCTAGAGACTTTTCCTAAACTGGCTGGCACTTCATGGGTCTCTGCAGCTGTGGCTTGCATGGAGCCCTGGCACCAAACCATGTGGGAGTTGCAGCCTCTTCTCACACTCACCTGAAATGAACACATAAAAAAAGGCTCTGCTCTCTCCCAGCAGCTTAAAGAGAGCTGAAAGTTTTTATTCTCTTTGTTATTTATCAAATCCCTCCTTTTTCTTGAGACTCTCTCTTTTAGGCAAGTCACAATACTTCATTTTTTCAGCACAAAGTGTTACAACAACTCTGACATTGAACACAAACAAGCAAACACTCTGCAGTGGTTTCAAATGACTGCCACAAATGCATTTTGTAGCAGTCCCCAGTTTGGTAGCCATGAGTTAAGCCAACCCCATCAAAGAGTTTTCTTCTTTCTGCCACTCTTCTGTTGCTTTTTCTATTGATTTTTGTCTGCTGGGCTTCAAACTCATCCCTGATGTAAGTGCAACACTCTTGTCCTATTATTGCAAACTTTTCCTTAAGGCCGTGCGGTTCTGTGGAGCCTCATTCCTACCAACATGCCTTGAGAACATATCCAGCAATTAGTTACATTTACTATTTTAGCTACTTGAAATTTGCATAGGAATTTTCATGACTAATCCCTCCATGAAACTCCAAAGGTGTTTTTTGGCAAACAAAGGTTTTGGTGAACTATTGAGATGCGTCTCACAGATATGAGCCATACTTCTGTTGCAAGGTTAATCATTCTTTTTCCTCAATTTTATTCTGGTTGGGGATAATAATTTAAGTTTAATAGTGTGTAATTCATTCTTTCTGCCTTTCCACTGGCTTGTGACCATCATGGGGTGTGTAAATCCCACTGGATTCCCAAGGCCTTGCTAACCTGTCCCACTATTCCTGCTATAAAACAACACCCTCTGTCTGATGACATTCCTCGAGGAGCTCCAAAGCATGGAAATAATTGATTCAGAAATATTTTCACTACTTCTTTTGCCATGCTGGTGCAACAGAGAAATGCTTCAGGCCACCCAGAACAGGGATCCACCAAAAGATATTTACAGCTGTCTTTGCATGGAAGTTCTGTGAAGTCAATTTGCTGATAATCTCCAGGAGAGTTTCTACATTTGACAGCCTCTATCACTCCTTTATTCTCTCAGAAACTATTACTTGTCCAGCAGGGCTGGCTGCCCATCCACCAGGGTGAAATTTAGAATATAATGCTCTGATTAACTGGCAAATTTTTGTGCTGTATTCTGGTTTAATATCTGACTCTGCAGCTCTGTAGCTGTGACTGCTCACAAGCAGCTGGGTCATCCTTGGCACAAGGGAATAATCCAAAAGATTTCACAGGATCTAGGAAGCCCAAAGCTGGAGACCTCATTAGGGCTTTTTAAGTCATTTGAAAGCAGCCTGAGTATCATCAGGCCATATAATAAAGCATTTCTCTATTTAAAAGTATTTATGTATTTAAAAGTATTCATGGCTATAAATTATATATAGCTATTACTATATAGAATATTTAAAAGTCCATACAAAGTGTGGACCAATAATCCAAAATTCCTTTAAATCTATTACAGTGAACCATTCTAAATCTATTTATTTATTTGTTTACTTTTTTTTTTAGTGTGGTTATGAGTGTTTTGGGTAACTTAGCAATTTTTGGGTTAGTTAGCAATTTTATTTAATTGCTCTTGAGTCTTGTACTAACGGATAATCTTTACAATTCATATTTTTGTCTGGCAAAATTGGAGTTCACCAACAACCTGTACCTTAAAATTTTCTTAATCTTAGGATTAGTGAGCCTTTTCAATGTTTTAATTTTAAAGGATATTGGTTTTGTCTTACCAGGCCTGTGTCTGATTTAATTTGCTTCTCACAGATTCTGCTCTTTTTGATTTTCCAGGAATCTCCCTGGCCCACACAATGGGGATTACTGTATCCTTAATTCTCTTTGAGATAAATTCAGATTGGGAAGTCAGTGTAATATAAAAATTGAAGTTTATATGTGTTTACACTCAGGTATTTTAATTTGAATGTCTCCTTCCTGAAACTTGATTTTTGCACTCAATTTTCCCAGTAAGTTTTTTTCATTAATAACAGTTTTGGAGAGTTAGGCAGGTACAAATTGATGGGTTTTTTATAATTTTTCTAGTTTGAACTTAACTGGTTTGAAAAAGAGGCACAGTTCATGAGTTCCAGTGCCACCAACAATTGTGATGGAGGCATCCCTAAACTTCCCTTGCATTTAATACTGAATAATTGGTATTTAATACTGAATAATTGGTATTTAATACTGAATAATTGGTTCCTGTGCCTACTAAAAATTCCAGGTTTTCATTTCTTGGTGTGGCTGTTACCAGAGGCTCTGCTGTTGCCATGAGAGGCTTTGGAGGAGTCCTGGGTTTTACCTGGGCATACTCCTGGTTCCAATATTTATATTTATTTTGTAATTTGTGTACTGATTAACTCCCAACCTTCCTAATGAAGATCGAGGAACTGAACACCTTCCCCTGTTACAAGACTCCTCCCTGGGGGTGAGAATTTTTTGCTGTTTTCTTTTATAATTTCTGTTTAGTTTTTTCCTGTTGTTTCTTTTCTTTTTTTGGATTTGCACATTTTGATACACTGCCCATGCAACATCAAGTAGTTTACCTGTGTTAAAACCATCCATTTCTTGGATTTTCAGTAGTTTTATTCTAATATCATCTGAGGATTGTCCTAAGAAAATAGGAGCCAGGCAACTTTTACCTTCCTCCCAAATGTTTTCTTATCTTTACTTCTCTCTTATCTATGCCTGCAGCTGGCCTTTTCAGTTCTCTATGCACAGGACTTTACAGCTAAGTCTTAAACTTTCTTTTTTCATTGACAACCTAAATGCTAATAGCTGTTCCACTAAAATATTAGAAAAGCAGGTTTCAGAATCTCTGTTTTAAGGAACCAGAATGCCAAGTTTTAAAATACCAAAGTAACAGATATTTAAAATATTCAAATACTGAGTTCCAAAATACCAAATTAACCCAGTTTCAAAATATTAGAATACCAAGTTCCATAATACTAAAATAATTCTGCTTCAAAATACCAGAACATCAAGCTTCAAAATATCAAAGTAACCCAAGATATTCAAGATATTAAATTCTAAAGCACCCAATTCCAAAATTCCAATTTTCAGGTGTCTTATGTAGGCAGGATTCCCAAACTCAAGATAATGCCTCAATGTCACAATGGGATCCTGCCTGTGTCCCAAATGAATCTGGGGGAATCTGTGATTTTCTCCAGAAAAGTCCTGGTGCCAGCATGGAAAATCCCAGAGCCTCAGGGAAGGCTTGTCCCGTGTGGGTTCACCAGAAATGGCACCAAAATTGGTGGGAAAAAACTTTTCTAACTTTCTTTCTGTTGCTTCTTTTTACATATGTCTTACATTGCAAGGCAAGATCTATTCTATTTGCCATCTGTCAGAGGTGTGGCAGTTATCTGCTGTTCATTGGGCAGTTTTTCTTTATCTCTTCCACAATCAATCCTCCCCCCAGGAGACATCTGCTGTTAATGGGCCATTGAGTGTCCCTGCATGGCTGATAAAAGTTACAGCATCCCACTGGGAGATGCTCTGCCCAGAGGGAGGAGCCAAGCATTCCTACCTGGTTAGAATCTGAGATTTTGGGACACCAGACTCAGCCTTTCCACTGGTTCCCAAGAGGAACAGCTGGGTTTTTCCACTGCACCTTCAGAGGAAGACTCCACCCTTGTACAGGATCCCTGCTCTGACAGAACCACTGTCAATCTGCCACTCCAGGAGGATGCAGCCATTCCAGCCTGGACTGCTCCCAACACCCTGACCAAGAGGGTGTCAGGTTGTGTTCTGACTCTGTCAGTGGTTTTTCTTTTGTATTATTGCATGTATTTTGGGGTTTTTTTCCCTTTTCCTAATAAATTGTATTTCTGACTTGGAGTCTCTCACTGGTTTTGCTTTCAAACAACATAATTTGCCAAAAACCCACTGGAGGCCTCTTTGTCTGTTTCTCCACTGGTCCCAGACAAGTTTATCATCCTCTGGGCACACCTCAACATCATTTTATCTTTTTGTTTGCCAGTTAGTCTTTAAGCTCTATTCAGCAGCTTCAGGGGAGGTGGAAATGTTTGTTCTCTATGTTATTTATCATTGGGATCCTCTGAAGAAGGTGGCCAAGGTCTGGGATCCAAATCCCAAACAGCAAAAAACTCTATTTTACAAGTCCCTGTTTCCACCAGTGGCACAAAGTCCCTCCTGCACCCTGCCATGGGCTGGCTTTGGGGTCTCTCTGTTCACACCTCTGGTAGAACTCCTTTGTGTTTCCCAGAGATCAAGCCGTGGTAACTCCTGTGCCAAAGCCTAATTAGTGCATCAAAATTAACCTGACATCTCCTTTAATGAGTGTAATTATCTGAACAGCACCCAGAGATCAGGGCTGTGTGCCACATAGTTCAGGGAAAGCAGTCTGGCCCGAGGCAGAGACAGGGAAGTAGGTCCGGAGTCCCCCTGAGGAGCAGGCTGGAAATGTCAATTTAAAGAAATAACTTTTCTTACCTTTTCTAGGGCAAAGCTGCAGTCGGGTTCAGCGGATGGTGGCTGATGTTTTGCACCCAGGTCACACACATCAGCCAGGGAAAAACCCAAACCACAAATGATCAAAGTGCTTTGGACCACCTGCAAAAGTCCTTGCTTTGTAACAGGACTCAAACAGCTGCAGCCCCAAAATCAGAGACACGACTGAAGAGTGGAACCAGGAGCTCCAAACTCAGATCCTGCACAGTTAAAGTCAGCAGTGTTACTCCCTTTTCCCTTTCCTCATCACTGAATGTAACATATGCCCTGCTACAAGCACTAGTAAAAGCTGCTAACTCCCAATTTTCCTTGGAATAAAGCCCCTAAATTGCTTTTTCATAAGCTCAGCATGACACAGAGAAGGATTAAGCACACATAGATAATAAGAAAATGTCGAGAACAGCAGGAAACTTTTTTTTTCCTAAATGCAAGTTTCAGAGGAGCAGGGGCCAGTCTGGAGCTCTCCAACATGACATCTCTGGTGATGCAATGGGTTCAGCAGTGGCTGGGTCACCAGTTTTATGTGTGCTCACCCAAACTGGCAGGCAAAAAGGGTGGAAACCCAAAAAAAAATATGAAGTGCAGGACAAAGGGAAAAACTTTTTGTGCTGTACTTTCTGAATGTTTTTCCCTTTGATACCTCCCACCAGCCACTGCTTTCAGGATGGTGTCTCCTTGCAGTCCATCAGCAAGACAGAGCAAGGCACTGTTCCTCTTCTCCACAGACACGAGTTTCCATCACTTCTGCACTGAGCTGCTGGGGTCATTATTTATGGCCAAATCCTCTCCCTTTTTTTTCTTTTTTTAATTTTGTTTTTGTTTTGTTTTTATTTTTGGGGGTTTTTTTTGTTTTTGTTTTTTTGGGGTTTTTTCTTTGGTTTTATTTGGGGTTTTTTTTGTTTGGGTTTTTTGTTTGTTTGTTTGTTTTGTTGTGGGTTTGTTTTTGTCTCGATTATTTTCGTCTCTTTGGTTTTTCTCCCATTTTTTCCACAGTGCTACTGTGGTGGGAGGGGGTTTGCTTCCCCAGTTCCTCGCAGGCCTGCTGTGATGGGATCTGCATGGAAAAAAGGGATTTTGTTTTAAGCTTTCCATTCTTAAAACGAGCCTGTGGTTCTCTAGAAATGTTTTATGTCACAGACCCAGGGCAGGAGTCCCTAAGCCATCAATTAGAGAACAGATAGAAAAGGAGCATTACTGTTATGGATTTGTAAATCCTACTATGTTGCCTGGCTTATGCTCTGTCTTTATGTTACTAATACCCATTTAGCTGATTGACCCTGTGACTCCAACAGCAGATTGAATTTTCTTTGTGAAAGCTTGGGCTGGTTTTTATTTACCACTTTGGGTTTTAATAAGGAGAGAGTTAAGAATAATTAAAAGAAAAATATGTACAGGAAAAACAAGTGGAGTTATGAATTTTCTACAGAAAGAAAAATTGGAGTGAGATGTTATATTCTAGATTAATATAAGCCAAATGAAATACCATTTACCATATATACAGATATATGCATGGCCAACATGACCTAAACACTGGCACAGCTATAATAAGCAAAGAAACATTTTTCACAGCAATCAAAGAAAAACCATGGTCAAAAAAAGGATCAACTTTAACATATAAATTGGTTAAAATTCCATATCTGAGCAAGAGTCCCTTCAAGTTTCACTTCCTTGCCCTATCACGCTATGAGGCTATTTCAGAAGAGTCACCTGACCTACAATAACTCCTTAACCTCACCTCTTCAGAGGCAAATTTGCACCATTTCCTCCTCTGAATTGTATTTTCTGTGCCACAGAAGGCAAATTATGGTGGTTAGCCACAGTCCCAGCAGATTGTCTAAGCACAACTTAAACACAGCCACTGTCCCAGGGGCAGAGCACAGGCACAGGGGGAGCTCTGCAGGCAACACTCATCCATTTAACAGCTGCATCTTTGTTTTTACAGGAAAAACAAACATTTTTGAGTGGGCCTCATCCACTCAGAAAAGTGTTTCCAGCTCAGGTACAGAAGTGTCACCTCGGATGTGGAAATTTCCATTATTAAAATGGTTGCAATGGCCCAGAGCAGGTGTCCTTGGGTTCTGCCTCTGTCCCTACCCAGATGCCTAAAGGACAATCAAGATCATGGCAGGAGGGAAAGCCTTTGTGGCACAGGAATCTTTTGAACCAGAGGATGCATCTTCCTCCTTATTAAAAAAAAATCAAGAGCCATTAGCTCTTAATGCACCTTGATCTCATCCACCCAACATGAGCACTTGCTCATAACGTCTGTTTTGAAAAGCCAAAAAAGCATCCCGAGACCTAAATGCAATTTTGCTCTCAAAACCAGCAGAAAGTTTGTGTCTTGGAGTGACTCAAACTGAAAACAGTTTGGCAGGAGGTGCTACTGCTCTGGTACTGTCACAGGAAATAAGTACTGCAACTGAGGAGTCAAAAAGAAATATATTCTCAGGAACTTTAGCCAAGCTAAGGAAGCTTGCTTCTATTTTAAAATATCAGCTTGCTTTTCCAAGCCACCTGCAAAATTCTCTGGATCAATCCTGGCCCTTAAACACCCACAAAAATGTTCAGTTTGGGTATTCACTAAGGCCAGATCCTTTTTCCAGGATGGAGAAGATGCTGCAGTGGGGGCTGGAGGCATCCTGTTGGAGAGCTCAGACCATCACTGCAGGGACAGGACAGGACACCCAGTGCAGTCCAACCCCCACTGCAGGTGCTTTGTGTCCTTTTTAGGAGCATATTTGGACACTTTTGGCTTGTTTCCCTTGCACAAGGGGATGAAAACACAGCTGGCAGCCAGCCAGCCAAGGGCATCCTCTCTCCCAGGCAGGGAAAAGAGCAGTGCCCTGGGGCACTCCCTCCTTCTCTCTCATTTTGGTAGTATTTTTTCCCAAACATTCTGCCTAAAAGCCTTCTCCTCCTCCTGCCTCTGTCCTCCCTTCACCTGCTGAGTGCCAACCACCCCTCTCTGGATTTCTCTCCAATGCTAATAGACTCTTCTTCTAATGCTCCCTCTGTTCCTACAATACCACCATGTTCCTTTCATCCCTGATGCTAATGGGCATATTTAACTTATTTCAGGATGGCCTCATGAATCAGCAATTTTATCCCACCTGCTCTATTCCAAACCCCAGATCTTAGCACAGATAAACAATTGTCCACAATGGGATGAATCAGAGCAACCTGACCCTGTGTAAACCCGTGTGCTTCATTGTGCTGAACAGGAATAAAATCCAACTCACATTCCTCTTATCTTCATAAACAAAGTAATGAGGAAATTTCTTCCTTAGGCTCTTGTTGCCTCTGCCAGACCCCAAAAGTCCAGTTCTCCGAGAAATTCTGTGCCCCCAAACCAAATTATTTATTGCACCCTCATTTACAAGTAGTACTGCTGGTTGGTTTTCCTCATCTTAATGCAAAAGAGAAATAAAACTGAAAATGGTATTTCAGATAGAATGAGGATCTTGCTCTTCTCCCTTGGAAACAGTCTCAAGATACATGAAGGAAGAAGTAAAATAGCACTGAAAAGAAGTGATAACTATGCAAGTTAAAAAAAAAAAAAAACCGTTCAAAATGGGAAAAATTGCCAATAAAGATATTCCAATACCACTCCTAAATCTTTGACTGCTGCTCAGTCCTGATGATATCACTGTAGGATGAGGACCTGTCAGGATGTTACGTTGCAGATGGTTTTTTCACCTATTTTAAGCTGGGGGAGCACTTGGAGCAGGTGAGCCTGGTGCTCATGCTTTGCCCTTTTGCTTCATTCTGCCTCTTGGCACAGTCATTTTTTGGTGTTTGGAACTTCATACTCCTCTAACAGTTGAACTAAGTCTTTGCATTCATGTGTCTGTTCAAGCATCAGGTCTGGTACTTTGGGAGGAAAAAAAATCTTGCTGGGCAAAGGAACGCAAATCCAACCATGGGGCCCTCATGTTTGCAAATCCTTTGTCAATAACTACTTGGCTTTAAAAGTGCTGATTATACCCAGAAATGTTTGTGGGATCAGAGCCAGTGGCTGTGTTTTTAATTACTTACCTGTGCCTCGTGGATCTTCTGTTTTTCAGCATTTTATCCGAGCAGGACAGCGAGGAGAACGCTGCCCTGGCTTTGTCCTAACTGATCCTGGTCTTTATGTGGGGCTGCCAAAATGTTCCCCCGTGTAAAACACCCATTAAATCTGGCAAGTCAGAGTGCTCATTACCACCTTCTCACCCCCAAATCAGCCCCCGATACCCGTTTGACCAGGGGAAGGACATCGCAGTCCGGAGCTGGGGACATCCCTGCATAGCGAGGTCTGGATTTTGATCCCGGTTTCCAGGCAGGGTCACACCTGCATCCCCCTCTCCTCTCCCTCTCCCCACCCACCGGAGAGTTTGGGAAAGTCGGGAGCGGCGGCTCCGAGGGCACATCCAGGGCTGGAGGGAGCGAAGGGAGTCGCTGCTCCCGGTCCTACCTGGAGCTGGCCGAAGGGAGAGGCACCTTCTCACCCCGAGCGCCCGCAGCGCATCCTCCGGCGGCTCCGGCTCTTCCCGGCGGGATCGCCCGGACCTGCGGGGCTACAGCTGCCCGGCTGTGCCCCTGTCCCCCCGCAGCCCGGCTGTCCCCAGCCAGGGGCTCATCCTCGGCCNTGTCGGAGCAGCGGCAGCTCCTGCCGGCGCCGGGAAAGTTCGGCTGGGCGCTCCCAGGTACCGACAGCACAGCCTTGATTTGCTCCGTGGGACAGAAAAACCCCTCTGCTCCACAGCCCGCACTGGGGCACCCTCGGAGGGGCTTTTCCTGATGGGGAATGACAACCAAATGCAAAACCACCACACCGGGGAAAAGGGGAAAGCAAGGGGAGCAAACCTCACCCTGTGCGCGCCCCGGGCGGCCGCGTCGCCGGGGTGACAGCATCCCTGACCGCCCTTCCCTGGACCCCCGAGCTGTCCGGGCTCAGGACAGCCCTCAGCCCCGAGCCTCTGCTCCAGGGCAAAGTTCGAGTCCAGGCAGGACACCCGATCCCTTCCCAGGGCCACTTCCAATACTCGGAGCACGTGGAGAACTGCAGCGCTTTTACCTTTAGGAACTGTCCCCTGGTGACAGCGACCAGCGGCAGCTTCACACCACAGCAATTATTGAAGCAAATGGCTCCGGGGGAAAGACATTTCTCTTCTAAACGCTGAGAGCTACAGCAGGGAAAAAAAAAAAAACCTACCAGACAAACGTTACACATAAAGCCACACATTTAATAGCAAAATACCCAGGGATGATCCAGGGCACTTTGAATTTCTAGCGAGAAAATATTCGCTTTGATTTGTCATTGTCATTTTTTTTTAAACAGGTTGTTAGAGCGCAGCATAAGAAAACACGAGACAAATCAATCACTGCGAGCTGCTGGCAGCTCCCTTTCTCCTCCCCCTCCACTCCAAGGCTAGAGATGGAGAGATGTAGTTAAGGAGACACACAAAATGCTGTTTGCTTGGTGTACTCTGCAGGAGGAACACAAGTGAGAACAGAGGTCCAGATCCACTTCCAGATTTGCTGCAGAAAGGATTGCCCCAAAAGCTTTTTCTTTTTTTAATTATTCAAGAAAACCACTCCCTGTTTAGTTTCCTGTGATGAGGAAACATTAGCTAAGGCACCTAAGAATGCCTGTGCCTCCCTCTGTGTGCACGACTCTCCTTTGTAATCCAAGTTCCTAAAAAAACCCCTTGCCTTTAGTTTTGGGAAAGTGCAAACACTTCCTTTAGTGGAAGTACTAAGCACTTCCTTCTTGTCACTGTAGGTCACAGTCTCACCTACAAAGTCTGACAGCTACTGAACACACAAAAGCTTCTGCATGCAAATTTTCTGCCCTCCACCTGGAAATGGGGCATTTTCCCATGAAAACAGGAACACAGTGCTGGGGCTGGGGCCCCAACCTCTGCCTACATCGCTGCTGAACATCACACTGCTCTCTGGCTGCCATCAGGGCAGCCCTAAAGTGAGAATCATGGAATCACAGACTGCTTTGGGTTGGAAAAGACCTTAAAGCCCATCCAGTGTCACCCCTGCCACGGCAGGGACACCTTCCACTGTCCCAGGCTGCTCCAAGCCCCAGTGTCCAGCCTGGCCTTGGACACTGCCAGGGATCCAGGGGCAGCTCTGGGCACCCTGTGCCAGGGCTCAGCACCCTCCCAGGGGACAATTTCTTTCTCATATCTATTCTAACCCTGCCCTCCTTCAACTCGAGGCCATTCCCCCTTGTCCTGTCACTCCATGCCCTTGTGAAAAGCCCCTCTCCAACTCTCCTGTAAAGCATTAACTGAGAGGGGCTCAAAGGTCTCCCTGAAGCCTTCTCTTCTCCAGGCTGAGCCATCCCAGCTCTCCCAGCCTGTCTCTATAGCAGAGGTGCTCCAGCCCCTCATCCTTGTGTCCCTGCTCCATACTCATTCCAACAGCTCCACGTTTTTCTCATGCTGGGCACCCAGAGCTGGATGCAGCACTGCAGGGGGGGCTCACAGGGCCAGTGTAGAGGGGGAGGATGCATTGCCAATCCATATAAAGCAGTTTCCACTCCCTCCAGCCAGGTCAGCCACCTCCAGGTCACTGCTCCCAGCCTGCTCTGTGAGTTTTAGCAATTTGCTTCTCCACGGTTTTTGGGCTGCCCAGCTGTCAGCAAAGGCTCCAGGGCACTTGGCCTCAAAGCACTCACTGCACAGGCAGATTACACAGCCCAGGGGCTGGGAGGGGCACAAGGGGAAAGAAAATAAACTCTGGAATACGGAGCCTTTGTGCTGGGAAAAAAAAATATCCAACAATCACAATCTACTCCTCTCTGCCTCTGATTCAGGACTGTGTTTGCTGTGTGAGTCCCCCTAGCCCAGCATTTCAGCAGAGTAATGCACACATGTGCCTGCATTTCACCAGCAGTAAATTTAAGCCAACATATATCTGCATGAAATCAGGCCTCAAAGAGTGAGTCAGGGCCTAAATCAGTGCTGCAATTGAACTGAAATAATCTAAGCCTGCTCTAAATGCACATAGCTTTAACCTGTCACATCAAATGAAAATTATATACTTAAACTGTAATCTTGCTGCTCCCTTAGTCATCAAAAGAGGCCAGATCAAATTTAAAAAAAAAAAAAAAAGACGAGAGTGTGGATGCTGTTCAGAGGATGAGGAGGAGGTGGGCTCATGGAGCAGGATATTCACAGAATCACCAAAGTTGGAAAAGCCCTCCCAGCCCATGGAGTCCCAGCTGTGCCCCATCCCCACCTTGTCCCCAGCCCAGAGCTCTGAGTGCCACCTCCAGGTGACACCTGGTGGGATGGGCACTCCAACCCTCCCTGGGCAGCGCCTGCCAATGTTTAATCACCCTTTCAGTGAAGAAATTCTTCCTGATGTCCAACCTGACTCTCCCCTGGCAAAACCTGAGGCTGTTCCCTCTTGTCCTGTCCCTTGGGAGCAGGGGCCACCTGGCTGCCCCCTCCTGTCAGGGAGCCACAGAGAGTGACAAGGTCCCCTCTGAGCCTCCTTTTCTCCAGGCTAAAACACCCCATGAGCCTCTCCTCTCATGACTTAAGATTCTGCTTGAACCAAGGGGTGTTTCTGCCTTCCAAGCCACACTCAGCCCCAAACTCAGCCCCCAGCACTCCCATCCATTCTTCAAGCAGAAACTCCAGCTTGAGTCTCTGGTTGTATCAGTGGCTCTGTGTTGTCATCTCCTCTGCCAAGTCTGGGTGGACATGGCCTGGCTAAGTGACAGTAGATATTTCCACACCCGAGTTTGTCAGAGCGTGGGGCAGGCAGGGATGAGGTCAGGCTGCAAACACCCACCCAAAGATGCCATTGCTTGGCTGGGGCTGAGGTTTGCTACGTTTTGTGTTCTCACCAGGATGAAAAATGCGAGTTGGAGCTCTGTCCTTGGGTTTCTCTGAGCACACAAGAGCTCTGGGGGCAGGCACAGGAGCTCCTGCAGATGGAGAGGGTCACTGATTTACCCTCTGCCACTCGGTGCAGGAAGGGGATGTTCTGATGGCTTCACTGCCTGACTGCACTGGAAGCTTTAAGGATACTCACTCTAATGCAAAATCAAACCCAATTTTCATGCAGAGCTTTTCAAGATTTTTCTACAGAAATCTACAGATTTATTTCAGTCAGGAGGAGGAGTTTTGTTGAAATAACAGCCTCAGGCCTTCAATGGGTGCAGTTTATGTTACAAAGACACAACAGCAGTGCAGATCAATCTAATATGAGGAAAATTGTTGCCAATAAAACCTACTTGTGAGGCAGCAAAATGGTTTCTACCTTCAGATTTACAGGATTAGAATTCTGCTGATGCGAAATTGATGGGTTTTGTCCAGAGAAGCTGTGGCTGCCCAATGTCTGGAAGTGTCCAAGGCCAGGTTGGATGGGGCTTGGAGCAACCTGGGACAGTGGAAGGTGTCCCTGCCCATGGAAGGGGGTGGAATGAGATTAATTTTAACCCAAACCATTCTGGGATTCTGTGGTTCTAAACCCACACCTTTGGTAGAGAAGACACACCACATACCTCACTATGCATGCTTTAAATTCCCTGATTTTATAACAGCACCTCTGCCATGGGGGGGGATTGGAACAGTGCTCACTTAATGAGGTCAAAATATGTAAAATTCTACTACAACTTGTGCAAACAAGGCCCAAATACCTCTCAGCATCAGCAGTTAACAAGATAAGTGGGTAGGCAGCACTGTGTACTATCCCCACAGCTGACTCCTGTACCCATCAGTGCCCTGGGGCTGCCCCCAGTCCTACTTTAATCCCTCAGAGCACAGAAGGGTTTTTCCTGCTGACAGAATCACGTCCAGGCAGGTTTTGAGCATCTCCAGAGAAGGAGACTCCTCAGCCTCTCTGGGCAGCCTCTTCCAATTCTTTGTCACCACCATGGGAAAGTTTTCTTTCATATTCAGATGAAACTTTGTGTGTTGCAGTTTTTGCCTTGTCCTGCTGCTGGGCACCACTGAAGAGTCTGGCCCCATCCCCCTGGCACCTGCCTTTAAGATATTTGGGTGCATTGATGAGGTCATGGAATCCCAGAATGGTTTGGGTTGGAAGGGACCTCAAAGCCCCCCCAGTGCCACCCCTGCCACGGCAGGGACACCTTCCACTGTCCCAGGCTGCTCCAAGCCCCACTGTCCAACCTGGCCTTGGGCACTGCCAGGGATCCAGGGGCAGCCACAGCTGCTCTGGGCACCCTGTGCCAGGGCCTGCCCACCCTGCCAGGGAAGGATTTCTTCCCAAAATCCTCCCTGAGGATGCCAAAGCCATCTCAGCACCTCAGAGAGCAGGGTGAACCCTGGCTCTGCACAGCTTTCAGCTCTCCCTGCCCTCTGAGGATGGGCTCGGGGCTGGCAGCCAGGGCTCTGTGGGTTTCAGCCCATCCTCACCCTCCTCCCCACGGCCTCTCGCTGCCCAGGGCTCAGAGGTTTGGCCTCAGCTGTGACCTACACAGAGCAGGCAGCTCCCTCCTCACCCCCCTGGCCGGGCTGAGCCCTCTCAGCTGATCCCATCCCGTGTCCTGTGCTGCTTTCCAGGGCCTGAGTCCCATTAACTCTTCCCTTCACTTCCACTGCTGCCCCTCCTCGAGCCCGAGGCCAGCACCTGGCAGAGCACCAGGGGTGAGAGCATGGCACTGCTGCTCTCCAGTGCCACCAGCCCTTCCCACATCCCTCCTTTTGCCTCAGAGGGATTGGGCTTGGAGCCATTCAGGCTTCAACTAAGGCATGTGGCTTGTTTCAATAAGCAGTGCAGGTTATGAAAGGCTGGGGCCACCAGAAAAGTGCAGCACCACCTCACCCTCACTGCCTGGAGCTCTCCTGGAAGGAGCCCTTGGTATATCTGTGTCCCTGCAGGCCCCCAGCTGGGTAATAATTAGCTCCATGATTGCAGAAGGCTGATCAACTGCTTTCTTATATCATCTTATACTATATTATACTAATTAAAAACTCAGTAACCCTTCCAGCCAGTCCCATACAGCTTTGACCTAATTGGTCAATCAATCCAAACACCATCCAGTGTCTAATTAAGAAATCAGCCTTTGGTGAACAAATCTCCATGACACATTCCACATGTGCACAACAGCAGGTGCAACAAGTGGAGATAAGAATTGTTTCTCTTTCTTTTTCCTGATCTTCTCACAGCTTTCCCTGGGAAAATGCCTGGGAAAGTCTGTGCCTGCTTTCTGCTGCCACACATCTGTGTGAGAAACATTCTGCAGGTGGGGGAAATGGATTTGTAGAAAATTCTCAAAACCTGACAGAAGGCTCACATAGTGTGCATCTGTGTGCAAACCTTGAAATAAAAAATACTGACTTAAAAATACCATAGAATAAGACAGACATTGTTAAAAGAGAAACGGAACTAAAAATGAGTTTCGAAGAATGGCCTCACAAAAAAGACTAGATGCTTTAGAGAAATAGAACTATGAAAGATGCATTGTATTAAGACCCACAAAGAGTAATTTTAGATTTGCAGTATGGTGTAGCAAAAAGTGATAAGTGTATTGTAATTAGGAAATAGTCAGCTTCTGATTGTGATAATGTGAATTGTAACACCTGTATTGTCTCACCCTCCAAATGAAACTAAAAATAGAATAAAAGTTTTTAAAATAGCTCTCAGTTGCCCCATCTCTGAGTCAGAAAAGGGCTTAATCCAACATGCAGGGACAGGGACTGGGCACAGCTGAGGGTGTCCCTGGGCACCTGTGACCCCCTGAGCCCCCCAGAACTGCAGCACTGCCCTGGCAGTGATGGGAATCAAATCACATGCTCCAGGGCTTCTGCCTGAAGGAATAAGGAAAGCAGATTATTTTTTTTGATCCCTGCCCACTGCACAATCAAGTGGAAGGTTGTGAAGCCTTTCCATGTGTTTGTGGGGGTTTTTTTTTTGCCTTGTTGCAAAAAAAAACTCCTTCATTTTGAAGAAAAAAAAAGATAAAAGGAAAAGAAGAGGGAAAGGGAAAGGGAAAGGAAAAAGGAAAGGGAAAAATGGGNAAAGGAAAAAGGAAAGGGAAAAGGAAAGGGAAAAATGAGAAAAGAGGGAAAGGGGGGAAAGGGAAAGGAAAAAAAGGGGAAGGGAAAAGGAAAAGGGAAAAATAGGAAGGGAAAAAGGGAAAGGGGAAGGGAGAGAGGGGAAAAGGGAAAGGAAAAAAGGGAAAGGAAAAAGGGGGAAGGGAAAAAGAAGGGAAAATGGAAAGGGAAAAAGTGAAAGGGAAAGAGATAAAGGGAAAGGGGAAAAGGGAAAATGGAAAAAAGGAAAGGGAAAAGGAAAAAGGGAAAGGGGAGGGGAAAAAGGAAAAAAGGAAAGGGAAAAATGGAAAGGGGGAAAAAGGAAAAAGATAAAGGAAAAAAGGGAAAGGGGGAAAGGGAAAGGGAAAAAGGGGGAAAGGGAGGGAAGGACAACACCCAGCCAAGGATGTGACCCCTGGGAGACAAGGGGGTCACAACCCAGGTTTAACAAAACTCCCACTCCTTCCCTCCCAGCCTCGTCTGCCTTGTCCCAGATTGCAAGGCAAGATATATTCTATTTNGCATGAGGTGGAGGTTGTGATGGAGCCTGACTGGAGTGCCAAAAAATGTTCACTCAGTTATGTCTCTGACAAATGGATCCTTCTGAGCTGCTGAGTTTAATGTGCTTTTTTTTTATTTTATTTTTTATCAGCCTCTTCCTGTTCTGGGCCAGCAAGAGAGCAAAAGCCAAGGGGAAGGTGTCCAAATGGAATATTTTTTGATCTGGTTCAAAACAAGGGCTTGTCAGCAGGGAGGTTTCAGTTCATTTGGGTTGAAACCAAGTATACCAAAGTTCCCAAATTTAAAAAATAAAGCCCACCCTGCCTTGAACATGTTCTGCAGAGCCCTGTGTAGAGCAGAAGGCTCCAAATCCAGCTGATCACGAGTTCATCTGCTGCTGGGCACAGCATTGGTATAAAATGGGATGCAAAGGAAATGTGATACAATATTGCCTTCAAAGAAATAGGAAATTCAAAAAAGTTCCCCTAAAAGCTCAACAGAAATGAAATATTTTTGATATTGTGACTCTTTGAAATGTTTCCACTCTGTTTCAAGATGAATTCCAAGGAGTGAAATGTGTTTTTCACAAAAGAAAAAAAATGCCATTTGGTGAACATTTATTTCTTATTTATATTCTTATTTATATTTATACTATTTATATTTATATTCTTATTTTATTTCTTATATCTGGAACTGATCTATAACATATTGCCATGTCAGCATCAGAAATAAAATTATAACTCTTTTACCCTATTTTTTCTGGGGGGGAAACCATGTTTGTCAGTACAGTTCTCCATCCACTTGCTCTACCACACAATTTTCTGTTCCCTCAAAGCATTTTTTGCAGTGGTTTTGTAAATTGAGTAATACCCCTGACTCCACAAATACTTATCAATGCTTTTTAAATACTTATACATTAAAAAAAACCCTTTTTTTCTGTGTTGGGTTTTGGATTGATTTTTTTTTTCAGGTGGATGACAGTGGGTATTGGTCAACCACGTGTCCATCTCACACCTCACATCTACTCTGTGGTCAGCTTCTGACATTTTTTTCTGTGTTTCTGAGGGTTTGTCAGGTACCTGAGGCAGGGATCTGATGGGTGGGGATCCAGGCTGGAGCAGGGGATGTGACCCTGAGAGAGGGGAGAGGCAGCTCCTGCAGTGCTGACCCCCGCCATGCCAAAGGTGCCATCACTGTGTGCTCCAGCTGCTGCCAAAACACAGAACCATGGAAGCACTGAGGCTGGAAAAGACCTCCAGGATCACCCAGTCCAAACTTTGATCCCCACCTTGTCCCCAGCCCAGAGCTCTGAGTGCCACCTCCAGGGGTCACCTGCAGGGATGGGCACTGCAAAGCTCCCTGGGCAGTCCCTGCCAATGCTTAACAACATTTTCCATGAAGAAATTCCTGCTGCTGTCCANACCATTCCCTCTATGAAGGATTTCTGGTTCTGGAAAGGATCTCCCTCATTTCTGCAGCCTGGGCTGGCGTTTGCATCCCTCACCTTGCACATGGGGACACCCTGAGTATATTTAAGAGTCACTAAATAAAAGAAATGGCTGGTGGAACAAACCCTGCTCAAACACCAAGCTGAAGAGCCCTAATCTTTGCTCCCTGCCCCCTTACAGAGTTCAGGTCATCTTGCAGCCAGGGTGGCCACAGCTTTTGTGTTTTACTTCATCCCTTTTCCACTCTGCCCCATGAAACACGAGCTCCAAGGTGTGCCCCACAAGGGCAGTGCCCAGCTGAGTGTTTATAGATTTATTTCTGAGGGCTTCCTTGACTTTACATGAATGGCATTTCTTAAACATGAAAAATTATTCTCAAGTCAAAGAATGGGAGGAAATGGCCTCAAGTCCTGCCCAGGGAAGTTCAGATTAGATATAAGAAAAAAAGGTTTTCCCTGGAAGAGTGGTCAGGCATTGGAATGAGTTGCCCAGGGAAGTGGTGGAGCTGCCAGCTCTGGAAGTGTTCAAGAGGTGTCTGAATGTGGCACCTGGGGACGAGGTTCAGGGGTGATTTTGGTGCTTCTGAGTTGACAGTGAGACTGGATAATTTTGGAGGTCTCTTCCAACGTCAATGATTCTGTGATTCTATGAAAAGAATATTAAAAAAAAAAAAATCTGCAGATAGTAGAAGTTGCTCTGCTTATAAGCATTTTATCTGGTCTCCAGTTTATATTCCTCCTCTCAACCCCTCTTTTTTTCAGGAGATCACAACCATGACCCACCCAGATCAGGGTGTGCTGTGCTCACCCAGACATGGGGCTGTCAGAACCCCCTCCAGCTCCTCTTTAGTGTAAGTCAGGCCAGGAACACTGGCTGCCCACACGTTCAGAGCTCATTAATCTTTCATACAGGGCAGTAAAACAGAGATGAGCAGTAAATATATCTGTCCTTGTTTCCTCTCGCCCACTAAATCAGCTCCCTGCTTTTAGGGAGTCAGTCAGTGTTGGGCTTCAGATATTAAACCATCAACTCTTGAAGCAATTGGACACTCTGGAGTCTTTTATTGGGTTTGCAAGGCTGAGCTTTGGCAGCAAGGGCAGGGGCTACAGGAATTACAAGTTCCCTTTTTGGCATCTTCTCAACACAAAGGGTGTCTCCCAGCCCTCACACACAAGGAAAGAGGGGAAACACCTCTTTTTTTAAAAAAAATTCAGGAAAAATATAAGAAGGTCGTGGACTTTTGTTTTGGTGGAACCTTTCTTTTTTAATCTAACTCCTTTAGAGGAAATTACTTGTACAAAAAGCTCATCCAACTCACAGGAAAAAAAAAAAGCCTCCTGATGGAGGAATAGTTTCTGACCAAAAGGCAGCTGTTGGGGTTTTCTTTCTGTGAGAAAGAAAGAAAACTGAGAATGTCACTGAGAAATGTTTCTAGGGATAGGGCATCCAAAATTTCCCTAGGAAACCTGTCCTAGTGCCTTCCACCCTAACAGTAAAATATTTCTTCCTAACATCCAACCTAACCCTGCCCTCTGGCAGTGGGTTTTACTGCAGGCCCCCAGCTGGATAATAATTAACATTGACTCCATGATTCAGAAGGCTGATCAATTGCTTTATAAGATCATCTTATAGCATATTTTATTATACTTCTATGTTATATTATATTACAGTAGCAAGAGCTCTAACTAACTAACTA
The DNA here is from genome assembly GCA_013399945.1 of Ploceus nigricollis. Lineage (NCBI taxonomy): Eukaryota > Metazoa > Chordata > Aves > Passeriformes > Ploceidae > Ploceus > Ploceus nigricollis. The sequence goes on from VXBC01004522.1 coordinate 256,621, forward strand.
ACTAACTAACTAACTAACTACCAAACCCATGACTCTCTCTGCTGAGAGCCCTGACACAGCTGTGGGTCCAATAGGTCAGTGAATCCAAACACCATCACCAGAAATCCAATCAAACAATCACCTTGGGTAAACAATCTTCAGAACACATTCCACATGAGCACAACAATGAGCAGAGATAATAATTGTTTTGATTCTCTTCTCTCACAGCTTCTCTCAGGAAAAATCCTGAGAAAGTCTGTGCCTTCTCTCTGTGGCCAGAGAGCTGCTGCTATAAGTGGGAAGCCATTATCTGTGTCCTGTCCCTCCATGCCCTGGAAATTGTCTCTCTCCAGGTTTCCTGGGGCTCCTTCAGGCCCTGCAAGGCCACCCTGAGCTCAGCCCAAAGCTTCTCCTGTGCAGGTGAACAATGCCAGCTGTGCCAGCCTTTCCTCCCAGCAGAGCTGCTCCATCCCTCTGCTCATCCTGGAGCCTCCTCTGGGCTCTCTCCAGCAGCTCCAGCTCCTCCCTGTGCTGGGCCCAGGGCTGGGGCAGCTCTGCAGGTGGGCTTTCACCTGAGCAGGGCACAGGGACACAATCCCACAGGTGATGGCCCCAGGCAAGGCAGAAGAACTTCCCGAGTTTCTGCCGCCGGCTCAGCATCTAATTTGGAAACCAAAAATACAGCCTGACAGGGCACCCTGCAGGAGTCTCTGCCCTTCATCTGTGGCATGTCACTAAGCCCTGCTGCCAGCCTGGGCACTGTGGGGTGGCTCTGTCCCTAACCCAAAGAGGCTCTGTCCCTTCCCGGGGGATTATCCCGGCGCTGACGCCACGGGGATCGAGTGTCTGCCAGGCTCTCTGATCTTCGAGTTGTAGCAGACACGATTTCAGCATGCCCTCCTTCAGACAGCAGGCACCAAAATATCTGTGTTTTCAGCTCCTCCTCTTAGGCAAAAGGGTGATGCTGAGGTTTGGAACAGGAACAGCCAGGCAAAGATCACCACGGGTTAAAAACGGCCTTCTGGGAACAGGAGTGCAGGATAATTTGCTAAGGACATTGAGCACTGGCTGAATTCACTCTGTGAATGTTCAGGTGCCTCTGGCACACTGCAGGTCCTGCACACCCAGCATTTGCTGTCTGTCCTTCCTTTACATCCCGTGTTCCTCCTGACTCAGTGCACATCTGCCAAAGAGATGTTACTGCCCCTTCCTCTGGAATAAGTTCCTTCCCCAGCTTTATGTTTTCTCTATTCCTGAATATGAAACTTTCATTATCCACCATTTTTGGGATTTCCAATTTGGACGTGTTGGTGCTCTACACCAACCAAGGTCCTGTTGTCTCCTCTCATGAACTGGGCAGTGCCAGACCTGGATAACTGGAATTTCTTCTCCGTGATCTCTTCAGAGTGGATTGAACCTTTTTGGTCAGGATTAAAACACTGCACAGGACCTGCCCCAAAGGAGGTGCCAGGGCAGTGCTTTGCAATGTGACTAGATACCCCCTTTACTTCTGAAAATAACTCCTTGGGACAGCTACTCATCACATTCCTCTTTGCCACGGCTGCATCACATTACAGCTCCCCACAGCTTGGAGACAAACCTGTGCACACAAAATTCTGCCTCCTGGGCCAATCCTAGGAGGACAGGATCCCAGTTTCTAGCAGAAATTCTTATTAGCCCCCAAAGCAAGTGATGCTGGGACTCCATGCCACCAAATTTTATCTGGTGTCTGCACTTGGGGATCTTTCACTTCTTCCTGGGTCTCTGTCCTGTTTTCCTCCACACTGGCAATGCTGCTCAACTCCCTGCCAGTTCAAATTTCTTTGGCACAGGCAGCCTGTGCTGGGGCTGGTGTTAAACACGGTGCCAGGACCCACCCTTGGAGGTTTTCTCTCCTCCTTCCCCTCTCCCAGTGCTGGGGATCAGGTGGAGGTGTCCTCATCATGGCACAGCTCGTGACTCCCCACCCAAATTTTGGCCCTCCAAGAGCTGCTCCCTCCACCTCCTGTATTTGTCTCTGGATTGGCCACACTGGCAACTCCCCCAAAAGCAGCCTGAGGCTGGCCAGAAGCTGAATTGAATTTTCTTACAGTGATTTATCTGGTTAAGGCCACACAGATACCAGTATCCAACCCCATTTCAACTGGGTGCAGCACGACCCATCATTAAAATCCAGCAAGACTCAAATGCTTATGGAAAACTACTGGAGCCCACAGAAAGCCTGTGAATATTCCTGCTCCATCACTGACTGCAGGGAATCACTCACGTGCAGTGCCATGCAAAAACTGTCACCTCCCTGGCCAGAGAGGGGCTGGAAGACAATGTGCCTGTTTGTTTTATTTATTTATTTGGAGCCCATTGTGGAGGTGTTTCACTTTCGTTAGAATAAAATATTAAACAAAAAAATCCCCATGGTGAGGGGTAAGGGAAACACAGGCTGGGCATCAGGAAAGAAGGCAGCTCCTGTGCTTGGTGCTGCCTGGAGAGCTCCAGGACTGCAAATTTTATCAGGGTAATGTGATTGTGAAGGCTCAGGCTGGCTCAGCACTGCCCAGCACATGGCTCCAGCTCACCTGCAGGCTCTGCTGGGCCCCGCCAGAGCAGGGGACTGCAAATTGGAACTGACAGGACCATGGCATCCAGCCAGGATCCCATCCTGGAGCTCAGCAGAGCAGAAACCACCGTGCTTTGAGCCCAGCCCCACAGCTCAGGGCTCAGGATTCCACAGCCACCCTCGCCCTCTCTTTGTGCACTCTGAGCTCTGATGTGTCCTGGTATCTGTCTTGGAATCATGGAATCATTTAGGTTGGAAAAGGCCTTTAAGATCATCAAGACCAACCGTTCCCCCAGCACTGCCAAGGCCACCACTGCCCCATGTCCCCAAGTGCCACATCTGCACGGCTTTTAAATCCCTGCAGGGATGGAGACTCCAGCACTGTCCTGGGCAGCTCATCCCAATGCTCAACAACGCTTTCCTTGCATAATTTCTTCCTCATATCCCATCTAAACTTCCCTTAGTGCAACTTGAGGCCACTTCTTTCTCCTTTCCTTTCCTTTCCTTTCCTTTCCTTTCCTTTCCTTTCCTTTCCTTTCCTTTCCTTTCCTTTCCTTTCCTTTCCTTTCCTTTCCTGAACTTTCCTTTCCTTTCCTGAACTTTCCTTTCCTTTCCTGAACTTTCCTTTCCTTTCCTGAACTTTCCTTTCCTGAACTTTCCTGAACTTTCCTGAACTTTCCTTTCCTGAACTTTCCTTTCCTGAACTTTCCTTTTTCTGAACTTTCCTTTCTTGTGGAGAGGGAGATGATCCCTTCTTTGGGATTTGGTTTCTTTTTGACCCACTGAGCTCCACTCTGGTGCTACACAGTTAAGGAGAAAAAAATAAAAGTTAAAACCAAAAAGTTCTTCTAGATTCTTGCATTGTTTTGTGCCTCCAGGCTTCTTTTTCTGGGGCTACGTTCTCCTGAGGGACTGCACTGCTGAGGAAGGAGAGGTGCTAACAGGTTTTTTCCACACCTCTCAGCAAAACCCCAGCTAGCTGGCAGGAAGGCACTCTGTGTGACATCTTCCTCTACATAAGTAAGGAAGTGGCCTCTGCAGTCTCAGAAATGTGCTCCAAACTTTTTCAGTGGAGTAGGAAACACAGATAAGTTCTGCTCTGCTTCAAAATGTCACAAAATCACAGAAACAT
>VXBC01004522.1:260687-292115 GCA_013399945.1 Ploceus nigricollis
CTTTCCTTTCCTTTCCTGAACTTTCCTTTCCTTTCCTGAACTTTCCTTTCCTGAAATTTCCTGAACTTTCCTTTCCTGAACTTTCCTTTCCTGAACTTTCCTTTTTCTGAACTTTCCTTTCTTGTGGAGAGGGAGATGATCCCTTCTTTGGGATTTGGTTTCTTTTTGACCCACTGAGCTCCACTCTGGTGCTACACAGTTAAGGAGAAAAAAATAAAAGTTAAAACCAAAAAGTTCTTCTAGATTCTTGCATTGTTTTGTGCCTCCAGGCTTCTTTTTCTGGGGCTACGTTCTCCTGAGGGACTGCACTGCTGAGGAAGGAGAGGTGCTAACAGGTTTTTTCCACACCTCTCAGCAAAACCCCAGCTAGCTGGCAGGAAGGCACTCTGTGTGACATCTTCCTCTACATAAGTAAGGAAGTGGCCTCTGCAGTCTCAGAAATGTGCTCCAAACTTTTTCAGTGGAGTAGGAAACACAGATAAGTTCTGCTCTGCTTCAAAATGTCACAAAATCACAGAAACATCAAGGTTGGAGGAGACCTTCCCGGCCATCCAGTGAGCAAAAAGGAGTGAAAGGTGAGCACATCCTCAGCCATTTCTCCTGCAGGCTGCTTAATAGGAGAGTTTGGTGAGAAAGCAGTGAAAATGCCATGTGGAGGAGAAGGTTTGATAGCTGTCAGATATCAATATGATGGGGGGAAAAAGTTATCCTTTTTCAAGGGGAATGGACAAGCCAGAGGCAAATTGTCTTATCAAAGGAAGAAGGTGCAGTTATGCTTTCATCTTTTCATCAGTGCATTGATAATTTGATTTTATTCCCACAAATTCTCTGCAATATTTTCTCACTTTTCTCATAAAGGTGAAAGGAAGTTAACTGGGTAATTGTCTCAGGTTTAGCTGGGTGTGTATTCAATTATCATCTGTCAGAGGTGGGGCAGTTCTCTGCTGTTCATNGCAGGCTTTTTTGGTGATTTTTTGGTTTTTGTTTTTTTTTTTTTACTATTGCATTTGTATTTTTAATTTTCCCATTAAAGAGCTGTTATCCCCATTCCCATATCTTTGCCTGAGAGCCCCTTAATTTCAAATTTATAACAATTCAGAGGGAGGGGGTTTACATTTTCCATTTCAGGGGAGGCTCCTGCCTTCCTTAGCAGACACCTGTCTTTCCAAACCAAGACAGTAGTCTGTGGTCAAAAATGGGCTTGGATAAGCTGGTATCAAAACTCAACTTCTCTTAAATCCATTGACAGAGTTATTCCTCACAAATCAAATATCCTGAAAGAGAAAGGTTCAGTGCCTCAAAGAAACTGTGGCCTCTAAAGCAGTCCCAGGTGTTTTCAGAGATTCATCCTTCATCTCTCCACAGTTCCTTCCTACTTTTATCCCTGAAGGTATTTAAAAGTGAAGATGTGACTCTTAAGGAGGCTTTTTTAGTGGTGGGGTTGGCAGTGTTAAGTTTGTGGTTGGATTCAGTGATCTCAAGGGTGTTTTCCAACCTAAATGATCCCAAATTCTCAGTGACAGAAAGGCATCACCACGGTTCTCCACACCTAATTTGGACTCCTGTGCCCTTGATTTGTGTCATCCAACTCTGAGTTGCACCTTGAGTAACCAATGAGTTCCTTTCCCCTGAGCTAAGTGGAGACAGAAGCTCATTAAGATGAGTCTCAGCTGAGATTTGTTGCTCCCTCCCTGTGCTTCTTGCTTGGCAATGATGGGAACAACAAGCATCCTTCAGGATATTTGACATCAAACCTAAAACTCACAATCTGCTTCCTGAAGGAATAACTGTCTTGAGTTCTCAGCTTCCCAGATGATATGTCAAGCATATTTCCAGCCTCCCAAAGCTGCCAAAGGATACAGACAGACAGACTTATCTCCTTTAATGCTGATATTCTCACATTAAAGAGAAGACTGTAAGCAAGTTTTATTACTTGGAAGGGGATGAACAGGTGTGGTGGCTGGAAAAGTGGTCAGAAACCCTGACTGGGGGCTGGCACTGCCCTGGCCAAGCTCCTGAACACTTTCATTTCTCTCCAGTGAATTTCACACAGAGTTTTCTTAGGACAAAATCTCTCACACAGTTTGTGGGCTCAGAAGTGCTCTCATCTATGGCCCAAGTTGCCTTCTGGACCTGCCATTCCAAACCCTTTATTAGCAACAGTGAAGCACCTCACATTTATTTTCCCACAAAACAAACAATTGACTAACCCTATCCACTCTATTGCTTGCCATGGTACTCGAAATCACGTCTTTTACACTTCAGCAGCCTGTGAAACTTGACAATCAATCATCCTGAAGTGCCAACAGCCACATCCTATGACATATATGGATCTGTAGGAAGCATAGCTTGAAGCCTTTCTAATTTTAGCTTGTTTCAGGATACGAGAAGTTTCAAGCATCAATCATCCAAGGAAAATGCTTTACATACCAAAGTGTCACCAAAAAAAACCAACAGCCTGCTGGTTTGTGTGTAACTGGGGTGCACTGGAAGGATTTTGCATCCATGGATTCCTGAAGAGCAGTTAACACAGAGTTAACTGTGTTAAGGCAACTGCAGTTGCCTTCTCCCAGTAAAACAGGAATATATAAATGCAGGCAGTATTCCTGTGGCATTCCCATTCTCTGGACAGAGAGACATAATTCTGTCTCTCAGGATTTTGCTGGAGAAGCACAGAGAGAAGACAAAATTCTTATCTCTGCTCCTTTGTTTTCCCCATGTGGAATGTGTTTGGAGATTGTTTACCTGAGGTGATTGCTTGATTGGATTCTGGTGATGGTGTTTGGGTTCAATGACCAATGGAATCCAGCTGTGTTTGGGACTCTCAGCAGAGAGTCACGGGTTTGTTAGTTAGATATGGTAAGTTAAGAAGTAAGTATGTAGAATAGTATAGTATCTCTTTAAATAGTGTATTAATGTAATATAGTATAGTTTTAATAAAGCAAGAGTTCAGCATTCCAAAGCTTTCTGATCTGGGGCTAGAGAAATAATTTTTCCTACATCAGGTTCACCTTTTTTCGATATATTCCTCCAAGTGCATTTAAGCCAATAGCTCACAAATTCGTGCTACTGATTTTCATTCAGCTGCAGTTTAGAAAAGATTGAATTCTTTGCCCAGTTGCACTAAATTACTGCAGAGAGTATTAAGCTTATGTAAGCAGAATTAATATTATGGCTAAAACCACCGAGCAGCAGCTGGCCCCAGTTTATCCCTGGCACACTCACAGCCTCCTCTTCTCCTGGAAGGAAGGATGGCCAGCACGTGCTGATCCCAAGGAAAGCCCCAAATTTCTGTGCTGGATGTAGGATCTTTGCTATCCTGTTTGCTGTTTCACCCCAGTCACCATCTGAAGACCACAGCAATGTGTCCCTCCCACGTGGGAGGCTTAGCATTCCTCACATTCCCTCCCAGATTAGACCCTGTCCAGAAGATCACTGCTGTATTTCTGCCTTAGCAAGAATGTGCAAAGTGTGCTGGGCTTTGTCTCAAACCCAAAAGCTGCAGCCCTGCCTGGTGTCCTGAGTACTCTCAGGGGTTTTGTTCTGAGGGGAAGAGTGGAACTTGTGGTTCACCAGCCACAGGAAGCTCAGGCAGCTTGGGAATACATCAAGGCACAGCACACATTGGATTTGCCACATTTCCAGAGTGATTAACAGTTCTGTGTTTCTGTTGTCCACCACGCTCCCAAAAGTCCTTCTGCTCAAAACCTCTGCAGCAATGACTGGTGTCCTGATTTGGCTGCTGGTGAGATGGGGAAAATTTTCCCCAGGAAGAGGAATTACCTGCAGGAACATAAGAAATGCTAAAATCAGTGGCTCACCTAAGCTGGTATTCAGTCTTTGAAAGTGGAAATGGGCAAAACTATTTAGGAATAGCAATATTTTAATCCTTTTGCTGCCAGCCACCAGCATCTGTTATTCCTTGGATTTGGGATGTTGTGGACACATCCCAGGCTGTAGTGACCTGGGATTCCATGACCCTCCTGTTCCTGACATTGCCCAATCCCTTCATGTTGATGTTGTCAGCTTCTATAACATCCTGTGACGACAAATTCCAAAATTTCCTGACTCACTGCATAAAAACATTCTTTTCTCTTTCAAGCCAATCTGTTAATTTCATTGTGCCTGCTCATTTTCATTATGGTGTTGCAGGATTTTCTGACTCACTGCTCTGCATTCATCTTTATGATTTTTTGTAGCTTCCTTGGCTTCCTCTCCAAATTGAAAAGTTTTTTCAGCCTCCTCATGGAGCAGCTGTTTCTTCCTCTCCAGCTGCTGTTCTCTCTGTATTTCTCACATCCCCAGGTCTTCCCTGAGACCAGACTGCACAACCTGTTCAAGATGTCAACACAGCCAGGTTTGTTTGGCTGCAAAGCCCTGCAATCCTGCTGACAGTGCATTTCCCTGGGTCTTGGCCACTGCTGCATCTTGGGCTGATGATTTTGGAAGGACGTGGAGCTGCTGGAGAGAGCCCAGAGGAGCCTCCAGGATGAGCAGAGGGATGGAGCAGCTCTGCTGGGAGGAAAGGCTGGCACAGCTGGCATTGTTCACCTGCACAGGAGAAGCTTTGGGCTGAGCTCAGGGTGGCCTTGCAGGGCCTGAAGGAGCCCCAGGAAACCTGGAGAGAGACAATTTCCAGGGCATGGAGGGACAGGACGCAGGGAATGGCTTCACACTGACAGAGAGTGGGGTTAGATGGGATATTGGGAAGAAATTCTTTATTGTGAGAAGCCCTGGCAGAGGTTGTCCAGAGAAGCTGTGGCTGCCCCATCCCTGGAACTGTCCAAGGCCAGGCTGGATGGAGCTCTGAGCAACCTCAGAGAGTGGAAACTGGGTGATCTTTAAGGTCCCTTCCAACCCAAACCATTCCATGATTCTATGATTCCATGACTTTGTAGAGCCCACAACTCTAAGGATGGAGAAAACATCTGCAGCAGAGTTAAATTAATGCTTTTGCAGACAAAGAGCAGATACGACAGAAAACACATTTATTTAAACTGCTGCACAATGGGAATCTCAATCATTTTCAAATGCCAGCTGAGGGAGAAGTGACTCACATGGCTTGTGTACAGGAAGCCTCTTTGCAGTTTTCAGTGCTGAATTTCTTTTCCTCTGAAGACATCACTGGTGTGAGTGCAGTGGGCTGCTGAGTGGCAGCAGAGTGCTTGGCAGTGTTTGGACATGGAGAGAGACATGGTTCCTGCCCTGTGACATGGACAAAACTATCCCAACACATAACAATTGACTGAAATACCATCTTGTCAGACATGAGACCCATTTTAACAAGCAACTAGAATACCAAATATATATATAGAGGTTACAGGTGGGACAGAGTGGTGGCTGTGTTCTGTTTGTGTTTTTATGTTCACACAGGCACAAAAGGTAGTGGTGCTTTGCTTGAGAAAGGGATTTTCTTTTCTTTGGTGGGGTGGCTCCAGCTGGTGCTTCCTGAACAAAAACAAAAAAAAATCAGTTAGAACTCAGCACTTCTTTGATGTTACAGATCTGAACTCTGGATAATGCTGTGATGAATTAATTCCCATGCAACAGATGAACCCGGATTTGGGAGAGGCAGCATGAAGGAAGTGATGGATTTCCTGCCCTGTCGAGGTGCTTGGAAATCCCACCTGCACCTGGCTGGTGAAACCTTTGGCAGCTACCTCAGAGTCTGAGTCAGCTGGGAATGCAGCCTAGGACAGGTTGGATGGGGCTTGGAGAAGCCTGGGATAGTGGAAGGTGTCCCTGCCCATGGCAGGGGGGTGGAACTGGATCATCTTCAGGGTCCTTTCCAACCCAAACCATTCCATGAGTCTGTGGATCCTAGAAAGAGCACTTTGTATCTGTGATTAGGAGAAGTCCCACCACCCAAAGGAAAATCTGCTGGAAATTCCAACTCTCTTGTAAGTTTGAGTTTCTCCCCAGTTAAGTGATTTTCTGATCTGTATTTCAGTGCAGGGGAGAAGGGACAGAGGAAGGAGGAAAACTGAAAATTAAAATTAGAAAGTACAGGCTGACAGAACTTGAGCAGTGCTGGTGTGCTCACATGCCTGTACAGGACAAACTCTGCCTTCCAGGTGCTTCCTCTTTTGTGGTTTTAAACTTGGCCTATTTTCAGTAATTTTATACTGAGTCATATTTCTCATCAGGTTCCTCTCTCTTACCAGTATTTTAAGTTTTCAACTAAATTTGAGAGAGGAATTCATGTAAGACATGGAGCTCCTAAAAGCTGAGGCGGAGTCAGTAGCTGAGTAAGAGAGGAGAGGGATGAATTCTTATTCCAGGTGAAAGACAAGCTACAACAGTTAAATCTACTTTTGAGTCGTCAGCTGGGTACTCTGTGCATGGACACTTTGCCTGTCCACAACAATAATTACACAAATTGCAGGTTTATGTTACTTTAAGGGTATTTAGAAACTGTGCCTGATGTCTCAATGTTTACCTGAAAACCTGTTCAAGAAATATTGTGTCGTAGGGAACTGTACTAAGACTCTTCTTGCTCCTCCACCTCTTCCTTTTCTTCTCCCTCTCCCTGCTTTTCTTCTTCTTCCTTTTTTTTTAATAGAAAATATTTGTAGTTACCATATAGGAATTGAAAGAAAAAAATAAACAGTCTTGAAATGCAAAGCTCTGCTTTTACAGCTGTTCCATTTCTAGTAAATGCAATATTCTTTGAGATTCAAAACCAGAATTAATGTATAGAATTTTTAATCTCAAGATGGCAGGGCTTTATTTTGTGGAGTTTAGAGTTTAGTGCTGGAATATAAGAACCCTCTTCTTAGGGAGGTTAGAACATGTGGTTAAGCTGCAAATAGGTGCTCAAAATCAAAATAAGAATATGAAATATGTGTAAATATGACCAAAAGTTTAGTATTTTTAATTATACACTTTCCTGAAGCAGTAAACAACTAAAGATTCAAGGCACAGGAACGAGACTCCTGAATGATCTCAAAATCACCTGGAATCTGATAATATAGCCTTGTTTCTATCTCTGAAGTTCTTATTTCTCTCTTTTATGCAGGAGAAATGACACAATTGAAAGACAACAGCCCTTTGCTTCAGTCAACAGTTATCTGAAAACTTGAATTTGTGTGACACAGACAACAACCTCTGCTTATTCTCTTTCTAGAGTAAATGAAGCTCTACTCTGAAAAACAGCTGGAAATGGCTTTGTGGGCTCCTCTGCTCCTCTTCCAGCCATCTCTTGTCCAAAGGCACTCCCATGTGTATAAATCAGCTTTATCTCAATCTGCCACCCCTTCAAAATCTGCTTGGACTGCTGAAGTGACGTGAATTTCTTCCTGGCATAATCAAATAACCAATCAAAGAATCAATAATGAGCCTTCAGTCAGGACTGCAGGTTGTACATGAGCAGCACAGATCTTTGTTTTTCCTCCCAGGCACCTCCTGTCTGTGCAGGAGTCACACCTGAGTTGCTGAAGTGAAATCCTGCTTAAATACCTGCTTGGGAATGGAGCTGTTGGAATCAGATTCCTGGTTTCAAGTGTTTTTCAGGGAAAAACATTGCACTAAAGAATCATTCTGCAAAGCCAGAAATGTAATACAAACATCTGTGGATTAGAAGTTCTTATGCCAAAGGAATATTTGCTCTTTGGGCATTTTCCCCCAGGAAAGATGCCTTTTTTATCTCATGAGAACTCTGACACAGGGCCAGGAGAGCACAAAGACAAGCCACATCTTTCAGATATTACCAACTTCCATCCAAAATTCAAGTCAATTAACTTTTACAGGAAGAAAAAATTATTCTTTCTCTTGCTTGAAGCATTAGTTGGTGGTGCCAGGGTAAAACTAACCAGGCTTGGTGGCCCCCACCAGCCTCTCCAGGAACCTCTGCACTTTGTCATGGGTCCAGGAGCTTTAGGGTCAGGAAAACACATCCTGGGAGGAGCAGCTGAGGGAGCTGGGGAGGTTCAGGCTGGAGAAAAGGAGGTTCAGGGGGGACCTCATTGCTCTGCACAACTCCTGACAGGAGGGGCAGTGAGGGGGGGGTTGGCTCTGCTGCCAATGAAAGGACAAAGGAAATGGCCTTAAATTGCATCAGAAGAGGTTCAGATTGGAGACTAGAAAATTTCCCTGGCAGAGTGGTCAGGCCTTGGGATGAGCTGCCCAGGGAGGTTTGGAGTCACTGGAATTGTCCCACAGGAGTCTGGATGTGGCCCTTGGGGACAGGGTTTGGGGTGATGCTGCTGGGGCTGGGGTGGCACTGGATCATCCTGGAGGTTTGGGCAAAGCAGAAAAGTGTTTGAGGATTTGCACCTGGGTGTTACAAATTCCCATGAGGGAAATATCTCCTTTATGGGCAGAACTGCCTAAATTGTCAGAACGAGTCTTTCACACTGAAAATGCAATCACAGCATGGTGTCAGTCAGTGATTATCAAAGATGGACTTGGCATGGAAGTCCTTGACAAATTTTACTGAAGACTCTGTGACAGACAATTTCCTTTCCATTTACAGCTTTTAATGATTAAAGGCCCATCTTTGTTCCCAGTCAATAACACCACGATGGGACCAATCATTATCTCTAGCAGAATATGACTGTGGTGTGTTTACTTTCATGAATAAGAATTTACCAGCTTTTGAGTGAAGCAAAAGGACTGAAAAGGAATTAAATCCACACAAACAAAAGATGATAATAAAATATCCAGGTGTACTATACCCCTGTTGCTGCATGTTCTCCCTCGCCTTCCTACAGAAGAGATACAAAAGGAAATGTTAAAAAGATAAATAAAAGAAAGAATATCATAAATGAGACAGGGTAAACACAGCAGAAGTTAAACACTGAATTTAGGAAAATTATGTGGAATTCACTGGATTCATTTGGAGATAATGTCCTCCAAATTAACTCACAAAGCACATTCAAGCTTAACTTTTATATTGGAAAAGGACTATAAAATCATTAAATTGAGCTCCCTTTTCCTCAGTTACTTCCAATCAAAACTGCTTCATTGGCAAGCAAAGATTTGGAGCTGGGTTTTGTTTCCTTGTTCAGGTGGAGTTTTTGTGGGTTTTTTTGGTAATTGCTGGTCTACAAAGTGAAAGTATAATCAGAATTATAGAGTCTTATCTATGCTATGTATCATCATTCAGAATCTGGCTTGTGATTCTGTTAAGTGTTGTAGGCTGCAACAGATGCCTTGGCTCAACAGGGAATAAAAAATAATACAAGCTGGTTTTAGACTGTAGATTGAGCAGAAGTGATGAGAGAGATAAAAAAGAAAAAAAAATGTACAAAGTGAATAGAATTTAATGTTAGATCCTAATCTGGTTGTTGGGGGAAAGAGCTGATCCTACACAAAATCCCAAAGACAAGAGGCAAATGTCACAGTGCCACACAGAAGGCAGAGGGGTTGATTTGAGTGCTCATGGAATGACTTAAGGGAGTGAGTTGCAGTGCCAGGGTTTAAATATGGCCTGGGCAATTGCTGAGACAGGACACAAACTTGCATTATAATATGATTTTTGAACATGTTTCTAAAATAATTTTGCCCTGAAGGGAGCCTAATCTGTACTGAAAACTGATTTAACTGGGACACCACTTAAAAAACCTCCAAGCTTCAATCTGAAGTCAAAATCAGACAGTGAAACTACAGAAAATTTATTACCAGCACATGGAGTGACCAGCAGGGTCCATGTGAGCTGGAGCTCAGTCTTCTCTTCAAGAAACTCAGAACCAAAGGGACAGACAAAGCAGGAAGGGGAGGCGCTGCATCCATGCAGACAAAAACCTGGAGCTTCTGCATTTCTGCATCTCCCAGGAGCAGCAGCAGAAGTTGCAGAGAGTTGCAACCTCCACACTGAACACCCCCTGCTACTGAGCACTGGAGGAGCCTCCTGAAACCTGGACCCTCCCTGCAGCCCCAGGGCTGAGACAGCCCCAGTTTGTTCTGGTTTCTGTCCTGTGCTCACTGGCAAAGGCTGAGGTAGCTTCCAGAATTTTCCACAGCGCTGATGTTTCTCCTGCAAAGTCACTGGAGAAAAGCTGGCTTGGTTACACCCCACAAATGGGAGTCATTTTGGAGGTGGTTTGGAGCAGTGCTAAATAAGGCCAAAATTCCAGTACTAAATTCCCACTGACATCCCATTAATTCAGCCATGGAACATAAAACTGCCATCTTTCAAATGTTTGTGTTGAAAATACCTCTGTCCTTTAGGACTTGACATCCAGTGGAGATACTCTGATGGCAACCTGGCAGTCTTTGAGTGTATTTACTTTTATCAAACCCTGCTCAGGTAAGGAAATGGTATTTTTACTTTCTTTTATAAGCAAAAAATGAGATACAGAGACAAAAGGTGGAATTCATCTCGCTGTAGCTGCCTCAGAGTTGCTCTTCTCATCTAACCCTGTCCTCTGTGTGCTGTCTGTAGTGAGTGAGAACAGCAGAATTCCTACAGAATGATTCATGCCATCCCAACAGAAGTGATAATTGGGATGAACTATAGCAAGGCAGGCAGATGCCACAGCACTGAAGTGATTTGTCCTGGGTGACACGGGAAGTGGGTGGGGGAACAGGGCAAAAAGTGTTTTCTGTGCTCTCTCCTTTGCCTCTCCCCTCCCTGAAAAACTGCAAAGAAATCTATTTTCCACTTTTAACTCCAATCCTTTCTGTGAGAAGTGGAGCAAGGTGCTGGCTGTATAGGAGTGGTGCTGCATGATGTCAGTGCAAAACCTCTCCTACACAGCTGCCTGACACATTTGCAGACAAATTCCAACATTCTGCTCTCATCTGAAAAACATTAAAGCAGAATGCCAGCCAGAAGGGCAAGGCACCCAAGCCAGGCAGCAGTTTTGGCTCTTCTTATGAGCCAAAAAAAAAAAAAAGGAGTTTGATGGCACTCACCTGCCAGCTGAAATTCATAGCAACATGAGAAGTGCTTGGATATAATTTTCCTTAAGGAGGAATTTAGTTCCCACTGAGGACTGTCTCTCCTCATCACTGTTTTGAAATTATGAGTGGGACTTCCCAGTGGCTGAGATGTGCCTGAGGGTGTGTAAAAGGGGCTTTATCCAGCCCAATAGTGACCAGATCAGTCACTATTAAAAAGGGCAGTGGGGAAAGGCCTACAGAGAGGTATTTCCTCTGGAGAAATATTGCAGCTAGATGAAAAAAAAATACCCCAAACTCCATTTGCTCTGATCTTTGATGTAAGAGATGATGTATTTGTGCCAGATATTCCCCAGGGACCATCTGATCTCCAAAACCAGAAGAACCTGACAAGCAGGCCTGACTCCCTGGGAAGAGTCAGCATCCAAATAAACCCATCCTTAAAGGACAACCTGAGCTGCAGTTTGAGATCTGTAGTACCAGAGCAGGAGCAGACAGAAAGGAAAACCTTGGCCTCCCTTTCTGCACTGCCCAGGGGATTCTGCAAGGCCTGGAGAAGTCACTATCAGATCTGCAGCAAACATTTACAGCCAGATTTATGAGCACTGCAGATGCTGGCCATTGAGAGCAGCAATTTGTTTTTTCACCCAGGCAGGACTCAGATGTCTAGTCCTAAATCACCCTCCATAACTAGACTCTGGTTCCCAATGACCATCAGGATAAAATAAAAAGCTTGTGGTAACAAGGGGCAAAAGGCAGCTGCTGTTATTCAAGAATCAGAACAAAGTTCCCTGGAGTTTTATCCAGGTTTGATATCATCCTGATATCAAAGAAAACACATCCAAAAGACACTCTGCAATCAGTCACCCTGGGGCACACCAGGAGGGCTTGTGGGTTTATGTTTCATGTGCTTAGCACAGGTAAAACCCTCAGATCACAAAGAGAAAGGAAAAATTACCTGTTGACCTTCTGGTGGTGTCTGGCCAGACTGAGCCTCTTCAGGAGCCTCCTCATCTGCCTTGTCTTCTGTGTGTGCCTCAGTTTCACTCGTGGCATCAGATTTTTCATCCTTGGAATCAGATTTATCTTCTGTGGCTTCTGATTTCTCCTCTGTGGCATCAGACTTTTCAGTCTCCTGGCAGCAAAGGGGAAGTCATGGTAAGCTTCAGGGCACATAATCAACAACTCATTTCTATAAAATTCTTGAGTTTCTTATTTTGGGAAAGTCTTTTTCTCTATTTTTGCTTCAGCTCTCAAATGAAAATACTCCCTTTTAGGGTGTATTTTTCCTGTGAAAAGAGCACTTGCTGGCATGTTGACCAGGTGGGATTTGTGTGGGGAAGACATGAATTCAAGCCCTTCTCAGCACAGCAGATTCTCTAACCTTCCTCTGAAAGATCAATAGAAACCAAAGTTCACCCTGATGGCACATTTGAGTTTCAGGGAGAAAAAAAAACAACAACCCTTTTTCCACCAGCATGAATTCCAATTAAACATCATCCAGAAGCTCCAGGAAAACAGAAGGAATAAAGGATTTCACATTTAGTCTCTTAACTTTCTTGCTTAAAAACATCAGGAAACTCTTCCCACACCAGTCACTCAAGTCCATTTATTCCAGCACCATTACCAAGCACCTCCTGGGAAGATATTTGACAAATATCCTGGTGTCCTTTCAGCCAAGTGGCTCTGAAAGGTCACAGTGGCTCCCACACTGTGTCAGATAAAAGGAGGCCTTGAGTGGCACAGCAGAAATATGATGAAACGCAAGAGCATGAAGTGCAAAGTCACCTTATTTGGGACAAGCAGTTCTGGGTCAGACATTAGAAAGTGATTTTTTTTCTGTTGCGCTTTAGGAGCTTGTTAGTTAATGATCCTCAAGGAAGAAAAAGATGGATGTATTTAAATTAGCATGGGATAACTGAGCCATGAGGGTGATGTGACAATGAAAGAGGTAAAAAATGTGATCCTCAGATGCATGAGGTGAGGCAAAGCCTCCTGTGGATTGCTCTGTGCCATCCCAGTCACTCAGGCTCAAGAAGGAGAAACTCAGACTCGAGCAGGTGCAGAGAGGGCTCCAGGAACATCTGAGGGAGTGGAGAGCCTGTCTTATGAAAGGGGGACCAAAAAAGCTTCATTGCTTTAATCTGTTGAAAGTGATGCTGTGAGGGGATATGATGGCACTCCCAAAATAGATCAGAGTAAACATCAGACAGGGATAGGACAAGGAGGAGTGTTGAGGGAGATGCAAAATTAGTACAAATTGGCTGTGAAGAAAAATTCTAATCATCATCAGTGGGAGATTTCAGAAGTGATCTGTAGTAGAGAAGCTGAGGTAAAGGACCTTATTCATTACAAGGAAATTTGACTCCCTCTGAGAGGTTTTATCTGGGGTGGGCTCCTCTGGCACTCAGGGGAGGTCCTGTCCTGTGCCATCCTGAGCCCCACAGGCTTTGGGAAGAGCAGCACATCCCTGAGAGGAGACAAACTGCCTCCCCATCCCTGGGACCAAGCCCTTACAACTCAGCCACCTGGTTGCTTTGGGGTTTGCTGTTTTTCCATCATTTCACTTGTCTCTACAGTTAAACAGAAGCCCTCAGTCATGTTCCCCTGTCCTTTAAACTTCACAAGTCCTCCTCCAGTGTCCCCACGATGATTTCCTCAGCCAGTGCTCTTATTCTGCAGAACAGGGCACGTCTGGCTGGCTTTTATCCCCAGAGCTGAGTGCTGGCTTAGGGATCTTTGTCCCAGGATGTGCTGTGGGACATCAGAGATGTCCTCCTGCTGACAAGCTCTGCTGGATGGGGACAGAAATGCTGGAAAGGAGCTTAGGGATGTTAGGAAGCAGATATCACAGCAGTTTGATGTTTTTGCTGGAACTTGACTGCCTGTAAGGCTTGGTGCTCTATTGGCAATTTTCTCCTGAGCTGTGGAAAGTCAGTTTTACATCCAAGTTACTTGCAGTGAAAAGAGAGTGGGCACAAAGGTGCCTGAGTTCTCCTTCCTCTGGAAGTGGAGCAGGAGCTGATCAAGATGAAAGCTTTAAAAAGCTTCCTACCTCACAGCACTTTCACACTCTGTCACACAGCTGCACAAGTGTTTGTGCCAGCACGTGGGGGATGCTCAGGGAGAGGAACGAGCAGCTGGGAGGGAGCAGAAGGAGCCAGAGGAAGGAGGAGGGAGAAAAGAATTTCTTTTTCTGGCAATATCGTCTCATGTCAAGTGCACATAAAACTGTGGGCTCACTGCACTCTGATGCTGGTGGCATTGTTATTAAAAACAGATCTACAGAGACATTTGTTTGGCTTGGTTGATTGTTTACTTTTCTCCCAGAAGCCAAAAAATATTTGAAGATTGAAATATGTAGCAACACAAACATATATTGAAATTCTCTTGTGCAACATTGTGTTAATACATTATTTTCTCAAGGAAATGGCAACTTCTTACAGATACTTTCTTTGCAGAAGTTCCTCAAATGAAAAGGACAATGGTAATGAAAATTAAATTAATAGAATCACTAAATTAATATTAAATTAATTAATTAACTAAATTATTATTAAATTAATAGAACCACATGATTTGGGTTGGAAGGGACCTTAAAGGTCATCTCATTCCAACCTCTTTGCCACGGGCAGGGACACCCTCCAATAGACCTGGTTGCTCAGAGCCCCATCCAACCTGGTCTTGAAATTGGTGAAATATTTATTTTCAGCACAAATATTAACATTTCATTAAAATCCATACGCTCAGTATATTTGGCTGGGACATAAAATGCATAAGAACCACAGAGAGCATCCTAATTAAAATGACCCTATTGTGTGAATCCATCTCAGATGAACCACATACTTAGATCATAAGGCACAAAAAAGAGTTGTAGATGAGAGAAATAAACTCTAGAAGCAGCATGTTAAAGAACTTAACTCTAGAAGCAGCATGTTATCAGCCAGAACACACACACACACACAGAGTTAATTATATGGAGAACTCTGACATTCAGAATATCATTGCCACACTGGCTCTCCATAGAAACACAGAATTTAATTTTCAACGAATTCAAAATGAAGTACCATTTCTAAAGATTGGCTGACAGGTCATTTTCTCTTTAAATAAAGTGCACATAGCACAAATTTGTAATTCAAAGCAGATTTAAGAGAAGCCTTCTTCCACTAACTGAAGCCTGAGTATCTACAGATCTGGGGATATCAAGATTCTGGATATTAAGATCAAGAATAGCAGGATTAAGGCTTCAAGTATGTACAATATTTGAAAACAGACTCTCAACTCATGTAAATCACTGAGTTCACTGAGGCAGACTAAGCAAAAAAGTGGTGCCAGCTTTAAAAAAATGTACCCAACTTTTGAGGCAGCTGAGACTGACACACCTGACCCCAAACATACAAACTGCACCAATTATAGCTCAGATCTACACGTGTATCCTATTGGGACATCATCACTCAGGTCACTAATCCAAGATTAAACAGGACCTCTCAGAAATCTGTCACAAATTTGAGTGATCTTTGGGTCAGGCATAAGGCCTTAAATCTCAGCCTGCCCTGAACTGTGTTTGGAACTAATCTAGACCAGGTGTTCCTTCAGGTGAGGAGGAGTGTGGTATTAATAGATTAAATTACTTATTAACACAAGCACTATGTCTGCTGCTTCTCTCAGGCACAGAAAACTGTTCTGCTCAGCCCTGCTAAATGATGCTTTAGAAAACACAAAAACCATTGTGGTCAGGAGGGAAGAGGAGAGAAGATGATGGGAGCTGACAGACCCTTGCTGAAGCACCACAAATATGGATTTGCTTCCTGTAAAGTCACTGAATTTTATGGGCACATTGCACCCTTTAAGGCCATAGATGTACTTGGTTATGATAAAATCACAGAATCAGAGAGTCACTGAATTACTTGGGTTGAAAGGGACCTTAAAGATTATCTTGTTCCAGCCTGGGCAGGGACACCTTCCACTATCCCAGGTTGCTCAGAGCTCCATCCAGCCTGGCCTTGGACATTTCCAGAGATGGGGCAGCCACAGCTTCTCTGGGAGACCTTTTCTAGTGCATCACTATCCTCACAGGAAGGAATTCCTTCCTAATATCTAATCTAATCTAATCTAATCTAATCTAATCTAATCTAATCTAATCTAATCTTCCTCTCTTCAGTGTGAAGCCATTCCCTGTGTCCTGTCCCTCCATGCCCTGGGAATTGTCTCTCTCCAGGTTTCCTGGGGCTCCTTCAGGCCCTGCAAGGCCACCCTGAGCTCAGCCCAAAGCTTCTCCTGTGCAGGTGAACAATGCCAGCTGTGCCAGCCTTTCCTCCCAGCAGAGCTGCTCCATCCCTCTGCTCATCCTGGAGCCTCCTCTGGGCTCTCTGCAGCAGCTCCAGCTCCTCCCTGTGCTGGGCCCAGGGCTGGATGAAGCACTCCAATATACAGAATATACTGATATACAGAAACAACAGAACAAGAGAATCTGCAGAACTGAATGTGTATTTTGCACTCAGCAATGGCAATGAGCTGGCAATAAATTTAACTACAAGTATTTTGTTGGGAAGTTATAATTTGTTGAGGGAGCCCCAAAAGGTTCATCTGTTTCCTCAGATGGAAGGAAATAAGCTCAAAACAGTCCTGGTCAGGATGCTGTTGGATTGTGCTGTGAAACAGGATCATGACCAGTAAAGAACTTCTCTAATCTTGGTGCAGTATGAGACTAAAGCTGGATGGAAAAAGAAATAGAATGTTTTAAGACAAGAGTATCAAAGAGCTATCAGCTTCATATTAATCTTTATCATGTCTCAGCATGGTTAAAATCTTTAGAAAGAAAATACTTGCTGCCTCGTGGTGATTCCATGCTTTATAGTTTGCTTCTTCATTCCAGAAAAGAAAAAACCCAAAACCCACACATTTTTTTAAAGAAGGGATTAATAGGAATCCTTGTCATATATGTCACCATCACCATCTCTTCCACACCTGACTTATAATTCCAGATTTATGCTGCTGGAAATCAGCATCACGAGCATCCATTGTGCTTATCTAAGGTGGAGCTGGCAGAGAATGAGGGGGAAGCAAAAGCAGAGGCAGAGCAGGAGAGTTCTTTGCTTGACAAAGCACAGGCTGCCTCTCCTGCAGTGAAAATGCTGAGAAACACCTCTGCAAGAAGTGTGTGTGTCTCTCACAAACAGGAATAGACTCTGAAAGGGAGACTATCAGAATTCCACATTTAACAGGGACTTTACAAACACTCTCACTTATCTGCACTCTCTGGCCTGAAGCCACCACCGAGGCAGCAGTTAATCACTGTAAACAAGATTTGCCTGCTACCAATGGCACTGACAAACAAATCTGCCCAGCAGAATGTACCAAACATATTATTTTCAACATTTCCAAGGTTGTCACGAAGCAGAAACTGTAATAGCCTCTGTTGACAGCTGGGAATGAATGAATTCTAAAAAATTGTTACTTTGCTTCACAGATATGGAATCTACCAGGACCTTGCATGAAGAAGCAGATAATCTGTGGAGTGGGAAGGTGGAAAAATGCAATTTTCTTTATCTCACTGATTCTCCACATATCTTTTATAATGACTATAATATGTAATACCTGCAGTTCTTTAAGCCTTTCCTGGCTTTGTGGATGTTAATTAAATGAATTCTCACAAGACCCTTGTGAGGTAGGCAAGTCATTTTTATTTCCTGGGTGGGAGATGGCACAGCTAAAGCAGAAAGTTTAAATCACTCTCCTTATCATGCAGGGACTCAGTGGCAAAGACATTTATAACGACTGGGACATTTAAAACACACCCCTGAGTGTGTTTTCAGCTGTGGCTCTCAAAGCACTTCGCAAAGGCTCCTTTTTTTTCCCCTCTGCTTTTACAGAAGAGGATAAAGAAATATTTCCAATGATGTTTCACTCAAAGCTGCTGCAGAGTTGGACCAAAGGCAGATCTCCTGCTCCAAGGCAGTTCCTCAGCCAGGTCACCACAATGCAGCAGAGCTCTCCTGTCACTCTGGTTCATCACTCTCTTGATTAATTTCTTTTGTTGGCTCACCCACGTTAAAGATGGCAGCATTTTATGAGCTCAGCATAGCAGAGCTGTAACAGCCTCAGTTAGAAAACTTCTAATTAGAAGAAGATTCTAATAAAGAAAAAACACATTGGTTTCTGTAAAAACAACACAAGGTAAAAACGAGGGAAAAAAAACTGAAATGAAATGTTTTTCTTTTGCCAGAAATGTATTAGAACATTGTCAAAATGTGATGGAGAACCACAGGCAGACTTGCCAAAGGGACTTGGTGAAGGGCTGGGTGAGCCTTTTTCTCCTCCAGGCAGAGGGAGAGTGTTCCATGGTGCCAGTGAAGGATGGGATGGGTCTGATCCCAACCCCGTGCTGGGGCCAGGATTAGCCCTGTCCAATGTGGTCAGGAGCAAGGGAAGGCTTCTTGTAACCAACACCACCTAGAAATTGTGTGAGGGAGTCTGCATTGTTTAAAAGCTGAACATAATAAAACACTGCTTTGTGTCAACAACAACAAACCCATCAGCTGGAGCCATGGTAACAAGCCTGCAGTGAAAGAAGGCAAGAAAGAAGTATTTTCTAGTATTTACTGAACCAGCCACTTTTTTTCCCCCTAAGAACACTTTGCTGCTCCAACATATAACATATTGCTTGCCACTGCCTCTAATGTGACATGCTGAGTCACTGCCTATGTTCATCTTTTATTAAAATCAAATAAATGATCCCCATGGAAGGACAGAAGTGCATACCTTTGTGCCTGGAGGAGGAGCAAGGCCCAGGAAGGAATAAATAATATTTTCTTCCTTAGCAGAGAAAAAGGATTCAAAATCCTAAGAAAGGAACAAACAAACAACAGAGAATTGGTATCAAAAATCAAACAAAAAGCACAGGAGGAAGAGACCAGCCCGAGCAAATCCTACATAGATGAGAATGACCATGCATTTGTACAAGTGTCTGCATAATCCCAAGCCCCAGGAAAAAAACACAGATAAAGGGAGTTTCACACAGGGTGGCAAAATGAATAAATGAGCAAATCTCTCCAGAGACTTACACTTTAATTATATCCCATCCATGGCAGAATCAGATAAAATTAAGTGTCTCATTTTAACGTGCCTCAGCTGTACACTCCAAGGCAAAGCTATTCCCTTTAAATGTTAAAATAAAACTTGCTGTGAGTAAGGACACAGCAAAACCCTGGAACTTCTTTATGGTAAATAAAAGGCAACAGTCAACATGATAGCTCGAGTGAAATGGTAACAAGAAACTTCATTTTAGAGAAAGGCAGTCTGGTTAGAAAATGATGTTATTTTCAGACTAACTTAGGAAAGGGTTCTGCTGTTCTGTCTGATATCCATGTACCAGCCAAAATGTCTTGTGCACTGGTGAAATGAAATTATAAATCATTACATTAAATGCCTGTTTTCAGTGGAAATGGAACTGAGAAGACCAGGGATGCCTCCTATCCTGCCAGCTACAGCTTGCATGCCCTTTACTGCTTTCACCTGCACAACACTCCTATCAATTTAGGAAGTTTTGCTATCACTGTTCTGGTCACTGGGAACTTCACAGCTCACATCTTACACAGGTAAAAAGCAACAAATATTTAAGTTCCAGAAGAATCTCCAGTCAGAAATGAGAGATCACTTGGCTCCACAGCCAGCTCTGAGACAGGGACTGAACATGTCCTGCTGAGTCCTACACTACTGCCTTGATCATGTTATCATCCTTCCTCTAATCCCAAATAGCTCCAAGAATAGAAGCCTGTAAATAATAAGGTGCTGAATCATCCTTGAGACTTGTTTGTAAAGCTGGGTTACGACCTGAGTTGTTTTATTGAACTGTTTTAGTATTTCCAGAGTATAAATTACTGGAAAGGCTGGAGTGGATGGTTTTGAAGTCACCTTAATGCCAACAAGAGTGGAATTGATGACATTTCAGTGCAGTTTGGAAGAGCTTTAGAGACAGGACAAATGACAGCCCATTTCTCTGATTTATCTGAGGGACAGATTGGCTTTCACACAGTCACACCCAGTGGGAACTGCTCCATCTGGGAGAAGCCCTGGAGCACATTTTGCTGCTGCTCCAGGCCACCCATTTCTCAGACCATCTTCTCATCCAAGCCAGGCAGTGTCTGCATCTGGCTCATGGATTTAGGAGCAGTGCAGCAAACAAGAAAATGAGGATTTTCTGCAACTTGAAGGGCTGGAATTTGACATGGCCACGCAAACACAGGAAACTTGTGCCCTCCTGCACACCACATACTCAAAGCAGCCTGAGCCAACCATGGCATTGAACATGAGCTGGGGAACAAAGAGAAGACAACAACAAGGAAAGGCCATGAAGTGGACTGGATATTTTATATGCCTTTTTGAGGAAAAGTAGCCCATGGCAAGCATACTAAAATTCTCCAGAAATGCAAAGCCTTGTAGATAACCAGACCTGAGGACACAAAAAAAAATGTGTATATGACCAGACAACTCCTTATCAGAAGTGGGTATAATCTTCTATGATATCAGGGGCTCCTTGGCAACAGGGAGTGTGCAATGACATCCCACAGTAAATGGAAGGTCACTTATTTCCTCACACTGAGGAGGAAGCTATCATGTATTAAATAAGAGATAAAGGAATGCCTACAGTGATCATGGAATACTTTTTTTAAGGTGCATTTGCACCCATGCTTTACTAATGGTGACTTGTTCACATCTCCATTTGCTGAATGACTAAAGATAACTGCTCCCAAGGCAGGCAGTAAGAAAAATAAGCAGGAACAATTTATTTCAGGTAAGCAATTCTATTTTATCTGTATGAAAAGACATAAATGGTCTGAGTGGTGCAATTTGTCAACAGGACATCAGCAGAAAATTCTTCCCTCAGTTCTAGGTACAGCACCAGGTCAGAGCACACAGAGAGAGCATGGAAATACCATCCTTGGAGTATTTTGGAATTCAGATGGCCAAAGCCCCAAGCAATATAAGATAACTTTAAAGCTACCCTGCTCTGAGTAGCAGGCTGGACTACAAACCTACAGAGGTCCCTATATTTCCATAAATTTGACTTTAGCAGTTACATAAATGATAGAATCATAAAATGGCCTGAGTTGGAACAGGACCATAAAGATCATCTCATTCCACCCTGGGCAGGGACACCTTCCACTGTCCCAGGCTGCTCCAAGCCCCAGAGTCCAACCTGGCCTTGGGCACTGCCAGGGATCCAGGGGCAGCCAAAACTTCTCTGGACAACCTCTGCCAGGGCCTCAGCACTCTCAAAGGGAAGAATTTCTTCCTGATATCTAATCTACCCCTACTGTCTGTCAGTGTGAAGCCATTCCCTGTGTCCTGTCCCTCCATGCCCTGGAAATTGTCTCTCTCCAGGTTTCCTGGGGCTCCTTCAGGCCCTGCAAGGCCACCCTGAGCTCAGCCCAAAGCTTCTCCTGTGCAGGTGAACAATGCCAGCTGTGCCAGCCTTTC
Source organism: Ploceus nigricollis (assembly GCA_013399945.1). Classification (NCBI taxonomy): domain Eukaryota; kingdom Metazoa; phylum Chordata; class Aves; order Passeriformes; family Ploceidae; genus Ploceus; species Ploceus nigricollis. The sequence goes on from VXBC01004522.1 coordinate 282,006, forward strand.
CTCCCAGCAGAGCTGCTCCATCCCTCTGCTCATCCTGGAGCCTCCTCTGGGCTCTCTCCAGCAGCTCCACTGTTGGAACCCAGGACATCCCTCTGGCTGCCCTGGCCGACCCAAGACCCTGGCAGGGGGCTCAGGGACCTTGGCACAGAGTCAAAAACACCTGTGGCTTCGATTTTAGCCCATGGAAAAAACGACCAACATTGCATGAGGATTTGCAAGCCACCAGAGTCTGAGTAGAATGTTAGTAAGCTTGTCACAGGGTGAAAAAGTAGAATTTAGGGGTTTTTAGAATAAGGGTTCAGGGGACAAGATGGAGGGATTTGGGTGCGTCCTCTCCTTCTCCTTCTTCTTCTTGTCCTCCATGTTCTGATGTGACAAAGATACTTTATTGGTTTAGAGTAGAGATCGACTGTCTAACATAGGTAATAGGCATTGGAAAGTAATTGTAAACAAAGTACATGTAGCTCTTAGTATAAAATGTAAACATCTCCCTCTGGGAGGTCAGTCTAGCACGACCTGACTTGCAAGACAGAGCTCAGCAGGTCAGAGAAACTATGTTTTTAGATGAGAGAAAATAAACAACCTTGAAAGCAAACCCGACACATCCCGACTCCTTCTTTGACTGCTGGGCTGGGAAAAGAGACTCTCTACAGCCTTGGGGTCACCCTGACCCCACAGACTTCACACTCCACGTCCTCCCTGTGCTGGGCCCAGGGCTGGGGCAGCTCTGCAGGTGGGCTCTCACCTGAGCAGGGCACAGGGACACAATCCCCCTCTCACCTCTGCCCACCCTGCTTTGGATGCAGCTCAGGACACAGCTGGTTTCTGGGCTGCAAATGCACATTCCAACATCAAATAGAAGTCTTACCTAATAATTCAGAGATGTTTTTTAAAGTACATACAAGGGTACTTTATTCTACGGATTGCAATTTACAGAAGAAAGCAGAGCTTTCAGCTTACAAAGAAAAACAGAAGTTTACATTTCCTTTCTTTCCTAGTTTTCTAAGGGTGTTTGTCAAGCAAAAGAAAAGACAAGAGCAACAGAGTGCTCAATATATTTAGCAAGTGACACAGATGCAGACGTCTGTCTAGACATGAGCAAAGAAGCAGCTTAAGAAAAAGATCAAATAAGGACGTAATTGCCAGCGCTGATGGATTAGAATGGATACTTGAAATTGGTGCTGTAGCCAGGCATACAAAATGAATCAATTTCTAATCTATTTCTTCAAGTGGCAATACCAAAGATCTGGGAGAAAAATAAGATCTGAGCTATTTTACCAGCTATTTTATAGTTTTAAGCTTCTCTGACCTCGTGGAAACGCTGCTCCCAGGCAGTGCATCTTTATAAAAATCCATCTGTAAGAAACCTCCACTTTACAGTCAAGCTGTGGAGTGGAGCAGCTCTTCATGGTCACCCAGAAAACGAAGATACAGAAAATGTATCAGCAGAAAAGCAGATGTGCAGAGGGACTGACTTTGCTTTCTTATTATGTCATTCTATTCTAGCACAAACAGAAGATCCCTCACCTGTCCCCGGAACCCCCTTTCCTTTCCACCACTCCAGAAATTTCACTGAACTGCAGAAGAGCACATTGCACAAGGTCCCAAAGGACCATTCCTCCAAGGCAGGAATGATTGCATCACTCTGATCCACTGGTTCTGACCCACCTTTAATGAGATAATGAGGCGATCTCCTGAGAACAATGTATTTTCTGATGTCTGACTTGAACTTTCTTTGCTGCATTTTCTTCTCATACAGCTCGTCCCACCTCCAGTGGATGTAGAGCAGAACACATTTTACAAAATCCTAGATAATTCAGGTGGGAAGAAACCTCAGGAGACCACCTAGATCATCCTCCAGCTCAAAGCAGGGTCAATACTGAATTCAGACCAATAATTCACTTTTTGCTGCAGCCCTTAAAATAGTTGAAGGTTGTCATGTCTCTCTCCAAACCCCTCTTTCTCAGACTAAGGAAGGAAATATTTAATCTTGACTTTTTATCTCCCAAGGCCAGATCTCCCAGGCCATCATGATGTAATGTGTACACACGTGCACATGTGTGAATTATGGGAACCAAACATTGATAAGAACAACTGATAAGACCATTGATAAGAAGGGGAATGTGGGAAAAGAGTGATCCCAGAAAGAAGAATGGGGGAAAATGAAATGTAACAGATTTGATATTAAAAGCAAACAAACAAACAAAAAGTACTAACTGTGAACGAAGAAAATAAAAATTAGCAGGAAGGAAAAGTGGAAAATATCTTACAAAAAATGAAAGAGGTGCAAAGAGCTTGATTTGTTTAGTTCAGCAAAATGAAGATTAATAGAGGATGCAATTCCCATTTACAAATATCCTGGATTGGGGCTGTTGAAGCTAAAGGGTGATTTGGGCATAGCAGGAAATGGGTATGAACTGCCTGCATTTAGCCAGGCTACAAATTCAAAGGTTTTTAGGTGTCACAAGAGTGAGGCCCTTAAAAACTGATGAGAGCAATATATTTTAAAAGGACTTTCATGAATTCAAGATACTGCACTGGAGTCACACAGACCCTTGCAATCCTCAGGGATATTTTTAATAAAATGGCTGAGGCCAGGAGTGGGACACAGGGGAAGATGTATCAGATAAACATTAACCAGCCTAAAACAAGTCTGGATTTCTGGATGGCTCTGCTGGCCCTGCACAGGCTGTGCAGGGAAGCAGAAATCAAATCCCCAGGGTTTTATTGTAGAATATGTCACCTGGGAGGATTTTGCAGCAGTCTGGCAGCCCCTGGCCATGTTCTCAGCCCACATCACACTCCCTGTGCAGCTCCCTCGAGGCACCTTCCCCTGGGAAGAAGGGTAAGGCTCATGCACTGATATGAATCTCATTACCTTATTTATTTGGAAATAATGATGCCATAAATTAGTCTTTGTTATGCACCCACTGGGATCATTAGCTCTGAGCTTTGAGAGCTGGGTACATTAGAATTCTGGAGACTTTTAGACTAATTGTAAATTTGATTCAGTTTTTAAATCAGTAGCTGCAACTCCTTTCCCCATGGAGGTGTTTTTGGAAAGGACTATTTCTTCACTTGAATTTATTTCAAGATGTATATTATTTGGCTTCCTGAAATAGCTTCAGACATGCAGTATTAACTGTGTATTTATCATTTACTGTCAAGACTGACCAGTTGCAACACTTTATAAGGCAATTATTCTTTAATTCCTTATATAACTTCTCCAAGGAACATCAGAAATATTTATTGCAGCAGTGGCTGCCACAAAACCCAGAGTAAGATATATCAAATTATACTTTTTATTGGTGCACACTGAATGCTGAAATGCACAAGAACTCCCACACACCAACTTCTCTTTTAGGAATTCTATGAGAAAATGAGGAAACAGCTGCACTCCAATATTCATATTATGAACTTTTGCTTTGAGAGCACTGAAGTTAATTCTGAAAACTCAGTGGCATGAAAATATCTGCTTGCCCAGTACAACCTTGCAGGAGTTCACACTGGATTTGTGCAGTAACTCCAAACCAGGCTGTGTGCCCTGCATTCCAGAGCACTTTGCAGGTTTATTCCAGCTATCAGATCCCAGCGCTTTCTAGACTGGGCATTTCCACCCAGACTATGAGAAAATAAAAGGTCTCAGATTATCTTTTTTGATTCACAGTCCTAATATTCATGCTGGCCCATTATTATCTTTCTCTGCTTTGAACAAACTGTCTCAAGAGAAAGAACCTGTTATAAGCACATATGAAAATATAAAAGCATCTGATGAGTTCTACAGTTGCTGTTATGAGGAGTTGGATATTTATTGAATAAGCAATATAATGCAAATAATTCAAACCACATTCTAGAACTATTCCAGTAAACAAACATTCCTATTTATTTGTATAATATAATGGAAAAAGAAGATTCCTATTCCCAGCCTCTGGTACCTCAGATATTTACTCAACATCCTTGAAGCCCAGATAAGTCCAAACAAACAAAATATCAACACTCTCCATCAAAATTAACTGAAACTTCAAGAACTTTCTCCAGCCAGTTTTCCCTCTATGCATATTTTGCCCTCAAAAATAAATAATCTTCTGTTTCATTGCTTTTCTGTGCTTCAAAACTGCTTCCTGAGAATTGTTCTTTCACAGTGAATCTCAGATTGTTTTAAGGAGTTTGTTTGACGCTTCCTATTAATGGAAAAGAGTCCCTTTCTGTGAGAAACCACTTTCTGAAGAGATTTAGATTTCCAAACAGCTTCTTACCCCACAGTACCGCTCCTCGTTGAAGATCTGTGGAGGGAGGGGAATTCCATTCTGAGGCTTTTTTTCACCCGGGACATTCTCTCTCATCCATTTCCTGTTGTCCTCATCTCCTGCTATGTCCATTTGCTGAAAGTCAATCTTGTTGGCCTCTAAAAAGCCCACGACTTCTTGCTGTTTCTTTTTTATCTGGGTAGGAAAGAGGGAGAACAACATTCCTTCTTTAAAATGAAAACGATTTTCTAAAAGCAACTGCTATTGCAAGAACTCAGGCAAGTTTGTCAAGTTTACAGAATCTTTTAGGTTGGAAGAGGCTCCAAGGTCATCGAGTCCAAGCTTTGACCAAACCCCACCTTGTCACCCAGCCCAGAGCGCTGAGTACCACATCCAGTTATTCCTTGGACACCTCCAATGATGGGGACTCCAAACCTCCCTGGCAGCCTGTTCCAATTCTTGACAACCCTTTCCATGAAAAAGTTCTTCCTGAAAGTTGGAAGTTCCTGAAGTGGGATTCATTTCTCCAGTAGCCCTCAAACTTGTTGAAGCTGAGATTCAACACTTTCTGTCAGCACCCAGAGTGCTGCCACTACATCCCTCCCACCACACACCCACCCCCCAGCTTCTTTCTTTCCTCCCTGGATGCAGTGACAACTCCAGCTAAGAAATGAGGCTCAGCAGGAAGCCTCCTACTGTGTTCCCAGATCTGGGAATGTGATGTACAGATACCTATGGTGATCCTGCCTGAAGTCAGAAAAGGTCAGAAAATGTACATATTTTCCTCAGCATGTTACAGCCTCCTTCTTCCTCCCAGTCACAAATGGCATTCAGCTTTCTGCGAGCCACGTTTTTCTTGTCTCTGTTCTTTAATGTTAGGCATAAACATTATTTTTTGCTGAATTGCTTCACAAGATGACCAAAACACAACATGAAAAATACTTCCTGAGCTACTAAAACTGTGAGCACATCTGGCTTGAGGCAGCAGGTTGAGGAGTCAGCATGAGCCCCACCACAATTTCTTTGTCCTCCTCTGCCCTGAGACACTACTATTGACCACTGTCAAAGGCCAGGTATTGGTTTGAAGGGCCTCTGGTCCACCCAGCCTGATGGTCTTTGGTCTGATTAGTGGGTGACCCAAGCCTGCCAACACATCCAGCAGGTGAAAATGCTGCTCTCAATGCTGCCTTCAGTTTTCACAGGACAGCTGCCCAGGCAGGTTCAGACCTATTTCCATCAAGCATTAAAAACTGGTTTCATAAAGTGTATTTCATAACACATACAGATACCTATGGTGATCCTGCCTGAAGTCAGAAAAGGTCAGAAAATGTACATATTTTCCTCAGCATGTTACAGCCTCCTTCTTCCTCCCAGTCACAAGTGGCATTCAGCTTTCTGCGAGCCACGTTTTTCTTGTCTCTGTTCTTTAATGTTAGGCATAAACATTATTTTTTGCTNCAGAATCAGAAGCACACAGTAGTTGGGATTGGAAGGGATCTTCCAGTCCAACCCCCTGCTAAGGCAGGGTCACCTGGAGCAGGTGACACAGGAAAGTGTCCAGGTGGGTTTGGAATTTCTCCAGAGAAGAAGACTCCACACTCTCCCTGGGCAGCTGTTCCAGGGCTCTGCCACCCTCAGTGTAAAAGAGTTCTTCCTCTTATGTGGAGGTGGAACTTGTGTGTTTTAGTTTATGGCCACTGCTCCCTGAGATATAATATATAAATATGAGTTAAGGCTCAAGAAAATCCAGCACAGCTAAACTCCTGTGCTTAAATAAATTCCCCATTACAGAATGACATTCCACTTGGACCACGAAGAACATGTTATGTACAAATAAAGCTTGTTGCACACAGCTTCTGTGACACCTAAAAATTCACTCATGGCCCTTTTACTCCCTATGATGCTGGTTCTGTGCAGGCATTGAGCTTATAACCCATCCCTTTACTCTGAAAATGTAACACGCACTGTATTTCCCTACTAAAAGAATCCTGCTCCTGAGCAGCTTTTAAAGAACTTGCCACCAGATGTAGCTGGAATGAGGCATCAAGGTAATTTTTATATCTTGTGATTTGAAACCATGTCCTCCATTTGTCAGACATCTGAACACCTGAAATTAAAGTGACACCAAGCTAGTGTCACAAATCAGAGGGACAGGCAATGAGATGAGAAGTAAATCAGGGATTATGTATTTCCATAATCTAATAAAACAGAAGAGCTGAAGTAGAGTGATAGCCTATTATCCTGGAAAGATGAATTCTCATGAGCAGGGATAAAATTTCTTTCCCTTGTACAAAGAAGCATCTATCTGCACATATGCTTGCTTATAAAAAATAACAAACATAAAATTCTGTACATTTTTGTGACAACAACAGAGGTTTGCAGTGAGCTAAAGAAAGTGCATCACTTCGAATGAAAACACTAATCCAAAGTGGTCAAAAGCCATGCAGTTGACAGAGTTCAAAGCTGCTTATTTCTATTCATATTTTCTCTTTTTAAACAGGAATAATCTCATTACTGCCTATTTAGCTGCAGAGTTATTTGCACAAGACATTCAGGCAGCAGAAAGGATTGCTCAAGGGACATTTCACTGAAGAAAGTGTCAGAATAATGTTTGTATAAATGGTTAATAAAATCTGCACGAGCCAGCAGCGGGAGTAACATCACATGCTCTGAGAGCCAGGCCACTCAAGTGCTGTCAGCTGCAATTCCACTGTCAGCCTGTCCCTTTGGACACAGGCACTGCAGGAGACAGGGCTCCTGGAATAACTGCTGCTCCAGACACTGCCTCTGAGGAGATAATGGAAATGGAGCCAGAGATTCTGTGCTCCCCTGCTTATGAAAGATGTCACTTTTAAACCTGGATTAATAATTTCTCTTCAGCTTGAGGTTCATAATGCACAGGAGGCTCAGGCAGCACCAGGCCTGAAAGCAAAAAAATTGTGTGCAAACATTAAGGCTGAGGTAAAGCAGTAAAGTTTCATGGAAGTATGCTGCTTAAGGAAAAGGCAAGGAGCTTCTGACTATGACAATGAGATAAACAGAGCAGAAGATGTGCTGTGTCTTAGGGCTCACCATTACTGAGGTTTTGGCAGAGCAAAAGACTTGGGACACAACCAAGTGTGAAACCACAAAGCAAACCTCTGCTGTGGGTGGCACTAAGCGGGCAACCAAAAAAATCTGTCCAGGAAACAGCACTCACAGAGGGAAATTTAGGGTGTAACAACACAGAGGACATGCAAAGGCTTCCCCAGAATGGATGAGACTGCAGGAGCTTGTTTGTGCCTTCCCTTGTCTGGTGGCATGGGAAGAATTCAAATTACTTGGGCATAGATTACTTGGAAAGTGGTGATGAGCAGGATATTATTTCAGCAATGCCAGTTTTTCTTTCAGCAAAGCTTGAATTGCACCATCCCTAGCTACTAGTTCCTTAAAATAATAATTTTTAAAAATTTTAAAAATGTTATCTAGCTGGAGTGTAAGAATTGCCAGAGAGGTTGTGGACTTTCGCATCCCTGGAAGTGTTCAGGGCCAGGTTGGATGACAGAATCACAGAGTGGTTTGGGTTGGAAAGGACCTTAAAGATCATCTCACTGCAACCCCCTGCATGGGCAGGGACACCTTCCACTGTCCCAGACTGCTCCAAGCCCCAGCCAGCTTTCCAATTCTAGGGATCCAGGGGAAGCCACAGATTGCCTGGGAAACCTGTGCCAGGGCCTGCCCACCCTCACAAGGAAGAATTTCATCTTAATATCTAATCTAACCCTTGATTCCTTCATTTTAAGGCCATTCTCCTTGTCCTGTCCCTCCATGCCCTGGAAATGGTCTCTCTCCAGATTTCCTGGGGCTCCTTCAGGCCCTGCAAGGCCGCCCTGAGCTCAGCCCAAAGCTTCTCCTGTGCAGGTGAACAATGCCAGCTGTGCCAGCCTTTCCTCCCAGCAGAGCTGCTCCATCCCTCTGCTCATCCTGGAGCCTCCTCTGGGCTCTCTCCAGCAGCTCCAGCTCCTCCCTGTGCTGGGCCCAGGGCTGGGGCAGCTCTGCAGGTGGGCTCTCACCTGAGCACAGGGGCACAGGGACACAATCCCCTCCCTTGCCCTGCTGATTATGCTGCTTTTGATGCTGATTTAAAGGGGGGGGCAAGTTCATAAAATGTCACCAAAACCACAGGAAATAGAAGTATTTTAGAGGTGTCATAACCAGGAGCAGCAGGGGCAAGACTGTAAGACTTCCTATATGAGATGTGAATCCTTTTTCTCCCACAATTTAGAATCTTGCAGGATATTACCAAATTCTAAACACTCCTGTGACTAACAACAACATTCTTTTATTTTTTTTATTGTTTGCTCCAAGCCAAGCATTCAGTGCTTTTTAGTGCTATAAATAAGTGTCTCCACTTCTGCCTGCCTTAATGAATAGTTCAATATCAGCTACGTCTGGAGCAGAAAGATAATAAAGCTGCAGATATTTAAAATAAATTTCTGAAGCATTGAGGGGAAAAATACAGACTACAGATTTGCTCCAGAGCCACAGTGAATTATAACATTCCAGCATCTGATCCAGAGCACCAGAATGTCACTGGGTTCACTGGATGCACTTGCACAAAGTATTTATTAACATGAAAACCACTTGCAGTGACAAAGGTGACCATGTAGTACATAAAATAGAGACTTTTTCATTCTTTGCCAATGATCCTCTGCTGATTTACTCCAGAGGCTGGTCCCACCTTATATTGAATTCAAAATCAACACCATGCATTTGATGGGACCAGCCACCAAAATTGAAGAGTTCACCAGTGCTAATAGGACAATTTAAACTTCCAATTTAAACTGTTTAGGGATTAAATTAATTCCTCGCAGGAAAAGCTGTACATACATGCTTGATACAAAATTTCTATTTAATAGGATTTTAGTGATATATTGAGGTTTGTGCTAACTCCCTGCGTGAATGGATTTTATTTTATATATACCAGAATTAATTAAAGGTTCATTGAAAGGATACCTTCCATTTGTGAGAAAATGTGGAAAACTACTCCAGGTGTACTTGGCATTGCAATTCAGAATCAGTGATCTGAACACATGCTGAGATTGCTACAGCTCTACACACACCCAGCACACCAGAAAGGAGCAAATATACAGGAATATTGCCCTGTGAAGATTCCATTATTTTCTTTTGGAGTTTCCAGATCAAAACAGGTCAAACAGGAGCAAGAAGAGTGCCCATGCACAGCACATGGCAATTTATAAAGCTACTTGAGCAGTGAATGTTTTATTACAAATTGCGAACTACCAAACCTGAAGTTCCCAACTTCCTCTTCTTTTTTTCCCCCTTGTATCTGAACTTTATTATTAAAAAAAAAATTAAAAAGAATGCTAAATATCAATAGTAATTTTAGAATGTAAGGGTAGGAACAGGCTGGTGAGAGAACTGCAAACTTCCTCAGCAGCATTCCAACTGGAACTTTAGTGAAGGACCCCTGGCTCATTTCCTACAGATGATGGTCCCATAAATGGGGTGTTTTTTGGAGCTTTTCCAGTCTGGAACCTTCTTAAAGAAATGCAGCTGGTGTCAGGGAGATAGAGATGTAGTTACAGCTCTGTGCAAGCACCAGCCAGTTTGTTTAGTCACTGGGAGGGAGGGAGTGCCAAAGGAAAACTGCAATCTGAGCTCATCTGGGAACTGGATATAAAAGGAAACAGTCCTTTCCCGGTTCCCACCTCCCACGGACTTCCAACCTCCCTACTATTCACATGCCCTTCCCTTCAGCTGATACTCTCTGCTGACAGCTACAGCAGTAGATCTCAATGCTAAAAATCATCAGTATAGCATTTCAACAGACACACACACCAAAAAAAAAAAAAAAAAAAAA
>VXBC01004522.1:301260-319173 GCA_013399945.1 Ploceus nigricollis
CATTTATCTGTGAGTAATTTGAACTACACAATCCTAGAATGGTTTGGGTTGGAAGGGACCTTAAAGATCATCTTGTTCCACCCCCTGCCATGGGCAGGGAACCTTCCCCTAGACCAGGCTGCTCATTGAACATCAGAGTTTTGGGGCATTTTGTGAAGAAACCACAATTCTGTAGTTGGATGAGCAGTTTAGGAGCGGTAGTTAATTAGTAGTAGGACTTTATATGAGCAGAAAAAGCACACATTAATTGATTTGTCTCAAATAATTTCTGCCTCTCAATGCCAATTCACTCTGATCTCAATGCAGGAGGGAAGAAATGGCCAGCTGCAAAAGCCTGCAATCTGAACTCCTCCTTTTTAACCCTGCAGAGCGGGGTGGTGTACCAGGACAAAAATGCCACGGCCCAGCGAATATCCTCAGCCAGGATGCACAAAATCAAAGAGCTGAAGAACGAAATATTCGACTTGCAAAGGAAAATCGAGACCTCGAGCTTCGAGAACCTGGCTTTGAAAGAGCTGAACCGGCGGCACGCCAGGGCCATCGACAGGTACAGCAACGCAGAGAGCCACCTGCAGGAGCTGCTGGCAGGACATCGGAACGAGCTGAGAGACCTCAGGAACCTCCTGAAAATGTCCCAGGAGGCCGAGAAAAACACAGCCCGGGAGCTGAAAAAAGTTGAAGCGGAGCTGAGGAGAACTAAAGGTGATCTGAAGACTTTGGCTGTGCTATCAGAAGACAAAGCTCTGGCAGAGAGGGAGGAACTTAATCGCAGGTTGTCAGTCCTTAATGAAACATTGGAAGCAAAGGATGAGAGGATACAGGTAATGCCTGCAAATTATGGTATTTGTGGAGTGTAGGGTCGTAGAATATCCTAAACTGGGAGGGAATCACAAGGATCATAGAGCAGGAGAGGTTTCAGTGCAGGAATAGTGGAATNAGAAGGAAGATGTAAATGTACATGGAATTTATGCCACTAACAGTGGGGAATCTCTCCAAGGCTGCATCTTTTCCCATCTAGACCCATCCTTTCTTAAATCCTTAAATCCTACCAGGCCACATCACAAAAATGAGTGGAAAACCAGTAAGCCTTTTCCTGCTGAGCTTCAAAATTTCATCTTGATTTACCAAAGCTACAAGATGGAAATCAATCCAAAAAAACCAGAAGAACCACTGATTGTCTCTGTTATAATCTCTGTTATTATGTGCTGCTGTCAAGAAGTTATACTGGCATGAAAGCTGCAGACCAGAAAAAATAATAATGTTTTTAATATCTAGTTAGCAAAAAATCATTATTGACTTCTACCTGTGGTGGATAATTTATTGTATATATTTGTAGATGTTATATGTCATTTGGATAAAGTGTTTATTTTTGCTTGTCCATGGCTACTGGAAATGAAATACATTTTACAGCTCTTCTGACAGCTTTTGCAGAAAGGTATTTGCCCTTTTTTCCATCCTCTCAATACTTTCTGGCAAAATAAAATAGTAAGATAATTTTGCAAATACTTGTGTGACAACATTTGTGGTCTTATTGTAGTATTTCTGCATTCTGTGGAACGGTGCTGCAGAAAATATTGGATTCAACAGAAATTCTTGGAAAGATCTGTCCTTTTATTCTGGTGTTTTTTTAAGTCAGGACCTTGCCTTTTTTACCCATAAAATATGAGGTGATCTATGAATTATAATAAACTTTTTAGCAAAATACTTCTTGAAATGTCATGAGAGCTGTAGTGAAAATGGATATGTGCCTGAAAAAGGGGGACACGCTCAGATTTACAGTCCTGACTATTTTTAAATTCTAATCCTGCTTCAGGAAAAGCAAATGAGAGTAATTCAGCCAGAATCCTGGCCATAAGGAGAGGCAAATGGGAGCAGCACACTGAGAAGTAGCCCATTAATATATATTTTAATTGCTGTTTAGAAACCATGTAGACAGCTGCACACCTGTTGTATGCAATGTGCATTTAAGGTTTATTTTAAAATGTAGTTTAATTCAAAGCTGACTGGAAAGCTGTAGAAAACTGGTTAGAAATCCCAGCTGCAGGGATTTCAACCATGTGCTGTTGGGAGCATGTTGGTTTTTCAGTCCTTGCAGACCTGTAAATTACTCTGCTGTTTTTTGTTGGTTTTTTTATCATGCACCTGTTCAAGGTGTAGATTCTGATGGGTTGAATTGGGTTCATCAGATTGTGACTATGTTAGTGAAGTGCATGATTTACAGGAAGAAGACTGATTTCCATGGATTGAAAATTTATTTCCATTGATTTATTTCCGTTTATTTCCATTGGCTGCTAGCTGTGATCCACTGCAGCCACAGAAAGACAGAGAGATATAAAATATTTAATGCATTTTATTTAATGCATTTATCTGTGAGTAATTTGAACTACACAATCCTAGAATGGTTTGGGTTGGAAGGGACCTTAAAGATCATCTTGTTCCACCCCCTGCCATGGGCAGGGAACCTTCCCCTAGACCAGGCTGCTCATTGAACATCAGAGTTTTGGGGCATTTTGTGAAGAAACCACAATTCTGTAGTTGGATGAGCAGTTTAGGAGCGGTAGTTAATTAGTAGTAGGACTTTATATGAGCAGAAAAAGCACACATTAATTGATTTGTCTCAAATAATTTCTGCCTCTCAATGCCAATTCACTCTGATCTCAATGCAGGAGGGAAGAAATGGCCAGCTGCAAAAGCCTGCAATCTGAACTCCTCCTTTTTAACCCTGCAGAGCGGGGTGGTTTACCAGGACAAAAACGCCACGGCCCAGCGAATATCCTCAGCCAGGATGCACAAAATCAAAGAGCTGAAGAACGAAATATTCGACTTGCAAAGGAAAATCGAGACCTCGAGCTTCGAGAACCTGGCTTTGAAAGAGCTGAACCGGCGGCACGCCAGGGCCATCGACAGGTACAGCAACGCAGAGAGCCACCTGCAGGAGCTGCTGGCAGGACATCGGAACGAGCTGAGAGACCTCAGGAACCTCCTGAAAATGTCCCAGGAGGCCGAGAAAAACACAGCCCGGGAGCTGAAAAAAGTTGAAGCGGAGCTGAGGAGAACTAAAGGTGATCTGAAGACTTTGGCTGTGCTATCAGAAGACAAAGCTCTGGCAGAGAGGGAGGAACTTAATCGCAGGTTGTCAGTCCTTAATGAAACATTGGAAGCAAAGGATGAGAGGATACAGGTAATGCCTGCAAATTATGGTATTTGTGGAGTGTAGGGTCGTACAATATCCTAAATTGGGAGGGAATCACAAGGATCATAGAGCAGGAGAGGTTTCAGTGCAGGAATAGTGGAATATTTTAGGCTGCTTCTTAACAGATGAATGATTCTGAGATAATCCTGTAACACTGGATGCTGTTTAATCTAGTGCTCTCCTGAGTGTAAGGAAGTTCAAGAGGAGATAATTCATCTTCTTTTAATATCTCATGTTTCTTTACTCTCACTGACCCCAGCACAAAAAAGATAATTTTTACTACACAATTTTTACTACAAAACTGGAAGAGTGACTGACATTTCCATGGTCCTCCCTTAATTCATTTCTATTTCCTGTGGGGTCTATTATGCATAGAATTAAATAAAGAGCCAGAAAATCTTAAGAGAAACTGTAAATATGAACAGCTGAATTCAGACTCTCTTTTAAAAACTTTCTGTTTCCAGGAGTGAGGAGCTATAAAATCACACAGAGTTGGGTGTCCACCTAATACTTTTAGGAACTGGAATTTCAGTGCATGGCCCTGGGTTCTGAAGATAAAAAACCCAATAAATCACCAAATTTTCATTTACACTAAGCCTCCTTATTCTGCTACAGTTCATAGTTCTCTATAAATAGAAAGCCTTAACATTTCTCAAAGATAGTTATATTAATTAATCCATCAGAAAGGTAATGTACAGCTTTATTTTTATGATTGAATGCCAAAACCTTTTCTTTTGTTTAGTGGAAATAGATTCAAAACAATTTTTTCTCTTACTTTGAAATGAATTTTTCAGATTCTTCAGTATAATTTCATGTATTGTTTACAATATAATAATAATATTATTTGTATTACTATAATTAGAAGATAATAACTGTTATTATGTATAATTATAAGCTTAAATTTCCTTATATTAGCACACTTATATTTTAAATCAGTCAAGAACTGAACTTTTCCAACTGTCACACTGAGAATGGTAAAATCTGTCACATTTTTAAGAGTCTGGAAATGCAGCTGAAGCTGAACAGCAGCACCTTTAGTCGTCAGCTGGCAAGTGAGAGTAAAAAACTCCTGGAAGCTACAATGACCACAAAGAACTTGCTAATGGAAATTAACATTGTTCACCAAAAAATTAAGGTATTCCAGTTTTTATCCAGGTTTCTGTCTCTACAGGAAAATTCAAGTATTTAATGTTACCTATTCCTTCTTATTTATTTTTTTATTTGGCTTCTTTGCTTTTTCTTTATTTTGCTTTTATTTTTCTTCCTTTTTTTTTTAAGAGGCTCCTTTTACACTATTTACTAATAGAATTTGGTTTCCTGCTTGAGTCTCTAATCTACTAAAAAAGCCAGAAATGTCAAATTCTGGCATTATTGGGGGCTCTATTTGTTAGAAGCAGTTCTATAATGAATTGAAACAGAGATTAATACATCAGAAATTGAACCAAAATCCACACCAATGTGTTACCATTTTGCCAGATTGGATCAGATATATTCATCTACTCACTTTAAATGAGCTCCCTCACAGGAACAAGTCAAAATGAGCCAAATATCACAACCTGCAAAACCAGAGTTTAACAAAAAGACCTGTGGAAATGTTTCAAGAGTTTGCTTAAATTCCAGTTTCGTTTTTAGACAAATGGTTTGGGGATAAATAGGTCCAGTTCAGCACTTTTTGTAATGCTCGTAAATCAAACATTCAGGAAAACGAAATGGATTTAAAGCCAAAACTGCCAGGAATGGGATGTCATATGAGTTGTAATGAAGAAAACCTTTACACATTCCAGAAAACCTGGAATCCCTTGTGGCTTTTTCATAACTGTGTTTGTAACACAGTTAAAATACACTTGTTTCTATATTTCTGTGTCAAGGTGATCCCATTGGGGAGCTTTCTCTTCCTAAATGGAATCAAATATCTGTGGAAGATGTTGTTAAGGGGAGTTTTCCCAGACATTGTGAAGGGCAGGACAGGCAGTTCCTGAGGGTTCCTGGAGGTTGGGATTTCTGCACAGGGATGTTGTTTATCCTCCTTCCCTGTGCAGCAGGTGCAGAAGTTTCCTCCTGGTACTTGGCAGGGCTTTTTCTCTGTCTGAGTCTGATCTCCTCCTGGACATGCAGATCTGGGGGATGGGAACAATTATAATCTCAGGAACACTAATATAAAACTGTCTCAAAATGCAAATTATTCCAAATTATTCTCACCTTAACTCTTCTCTAAAATAGTTCTGTTTCATCTCTTTTCCACACAGTTTTCTGTGTGTCCTGGTCTCTGAATTTTCTATTTAGATCCACAAAATCTTCTATTGATTTACCACAAAGAATACCAGACATGTTTATCAACCTTTTTTCTGTGCCAGAACAGAGTTTATCCTTACAAATTCATAGTTTTAGGCACCTGTCTTATTTCAGACCATTCCACTTCCAGGATAACTTGGAATTTTCCCAAATAAATGAAGCTCCTATTTTTTTTCCCCACTGAAAGCTGGAGTGGTGAGAGTGTAACTGAGATCTGTCTTCTGTGTTTAAGGAAGATTTCATTAAGGAAAGAGGAATCTTGCTAAATAAATGTCTAAATGTGCCTCTGGTTTTCATGTCACCACCAGAGAAACAGGTTGTGAACCAACTGAGCATATGACAAGGGAACTGAGTAAATGAATTTTTAAAAAATCAACAAAAAAAAAAAAGAGGAAGCAAAGGCCAAAAAATGTTTATTTTGGAAAAATGTAAATGACAAAGACCACGTTGGTCTAGCAAAAGGTGAAATCCCTGATGGGTTTCAACCAGCATGGGAAAATTAAGCAGGTAAAAAGTAATTTTTGAAGCATATTAGAAGCTTAATAGTGTTTATTTCTTCTTAGGAAAAGGATCGGCAACTTTACGTACAGAATATTTATGCAAATCGGATGCCAAAAGCCCTGAGGGACAGAAGTGATTGGGTTCCTAATGACCAAAGTATGTCTGTAACCATCTTCTCTTCTTGTTTAGTTAAGTGACACTTCCACTGTTTTAAAACTGGGAGGTTTGTTCCAAATTAAATGCCAAAGTAGTGCTTTTGTATGGGCTGAGAAGGTGAAATGGTTCAGGAAGTTTAGAGGCTCGAAGGATAGAAAAGAACATTTTAAAAATGGTAGTTATGTGGTGTAACTAAAACAGGAATTCAGAGTTTCATAAAAAATGTGTCTGACTTGGGATGAGAACCAGGAATATGTGTTTTTCTTAATTTTACACCTTGAATTACCAATCTTTTCCCTGTAGTTCACTGGGGGTTTGAGCATAGTTAATGGGTTTGCAAAGGCAATGAAGAGGAAAGAAATAAATTAAGTTCTACCAAGGAGGAAAGAGCTCTTTAGTAAAGAATATTTCTTTCACAAGGATGCTCGTAGATATTGGGGAGAAATATCTGTTCCATGCAGTCTTGGCTATCCAACATTCCAAGGGCAGCTGCCTGGAGTGGGATTCAGCTGATTAAAACCAACCAGCACTGTTTGAGATGCCCCAGTTTGCCTCCCCTACACCCAGAATTTGGGATGGAATGATCTAAACATGGACTTCCCTGGCTGAGGCACCTCTTGAAAACACTGATCAGATATTGCTGCTCCTAAAGTGAAGCAGCAGTCAGGACTTTCTTCATGTGGGTACCAAAAAGCCCTTAGCAAACCTATCTGCTGGAAAGGCTTCCCACAGAATTCCTCAAATCATGGCAGCAATACAAAATCTTACCACATTCAGTTGTTTATTTCTTTCCTCTTCATTGCCTTTGCAAACCCATTAACTATGCTCAAACCCCCAGTGAACTACAGGGAAAAGATTGGTAATTCAAGGTGTAAAATTAAGAAAAACACATATTCCTGGTTCTCATCCCAAGTCAGACACATTTTTATGACACTCTGAATTCCTGTTTTAGTTACACCACATAAATTTTTTTTTTAATTTTACTCACATATGGCCTTATATTCAATAGAAATTGAATATTGCTATTCAATTAGGGTACTTAAACCACTTTTATTATTTAAATTCTTCTTTTCTTTAAGTGAGATAAGGGAGCTTAGCTGGAGAGAGACATGATATTTTGTAATGAAAAACTTCCAAGCAAAGTTGCCCGATCCTCTAGAATTTTTAGAAAAAGGTTTCATTCTCTGGCACTTAATGGATTTGGAAACCCAGAGCTGGAATTGCTGACAATTTGTTTTCCTTTTCACTATCGACTTGAATTTTCCTTTAGCAGATTTCTGAAGAGTTGCCTCTTCAGGTCATTATTTTCTACTTGACGTTCACAGAAGTTTTTTTACCCAGCAGGAAATTTGGAGCTGGGTTTTTTAGCAGTGCTGATAAGTGGCTGGAGGGAGGCTTCCTTAGGTGTCCCGAAAGCTCTGTGCACGTAACTGGAATGGATTTTTTGGATGGAGCCGTGGATCCCACAGCTGCGGCCGGGAGCGGAGCGCGGGCGGGTGGCAGCGCTCACCCGGGGGGGCAGCGCCCCCTAGTCCCGGTCCCGGGGAACGCCCCGCTCCTCCCGGCTGGAAAAGCTCCCGGAGCTCCCGGGAACCCCACTCCTCCCGCACCGCCAGAATCATTCCAGGCTGGCCACCAGCATCCCTTCCACCGCCCAGCTGCCAACGCCGGAGGGCACCGTTTTTGTGCGTTTTATCCTTTGATTTCTGAGCTCAAAACTGGGAGAAGTTAAAATTGTGCGTGTGGGTAAGAGCCCGTTTTTTGCTGCTCTGGTGGTAGCAACTTTCTCAGCTGCTGTACTTGTGTCAAAATTATTCCAAAAATATACTCATCTTCACCATCTCATATCCATATTTCTCTGAACATCTAATTCAGTCATTCCCTTGGAATCTCTTCCAAAGACCACTGATATTTCAAACAATGTTAAGCTTTTCCCCATGAGCTGGATTCCATAAAGATCCAAATTTTGAACTCTGAGGCTTCATAGCAGACCTCTCAAATTTACACTAGAATGGAACCAAAAATTAAGCCCATGTGGGCTCTGGGGCATAGACACACTTGTCTGACTTTACATGTTCTATCTGAAAATAAACTTAGTAGTTTACTTTTTTATATATTTATGTATATACTTACGTTTAGGATGCACTGATGTACAGATGAAAAGGCTCAGAGATCCAGGTTTGTGTCCAGTTTCAGCATTTATAGATTCAGCAGAACAAATTATTTCTTTTTTAAAGGGCATTAAGATATGCATTTAAAAAAAGAGAAGTTAAAATTCTTGGTCACATACCAGTATTGTCAGTTGTCAGAGCTATTTTTTATTTATACCAACAACCTAATTCCAGAAATTACTGTATTGCTAATGTTTGTCCTATTCAACAGGTCTGAGAGTAGACAGATCAGTACAAGTAGATAAAGAGAGTTTTAGAGAACTACTGCTGTCTCAGCACCAGGAAACAGAAAAAAACCCAATCCAGCTAAAAAAGGTGGGAAAGATCTGGATCCAAATCCAATCCCCTGTTTAAACTCTCAGCTAAGGTGTATCTTATTCCCTAAGTTGCAGTAATATGCCTGGATAGCCTGATCCATCATCTAGGATGGGGATTTTGCATGAGTGTGATTACAGTACAGAAATAATGCTGTGATGCAAAATATAATGTAACAGCAATAGAAATTACTAATCTTTTTGTAAGTATTGCACTGATTGTGTTCTTTTAAAAGTTGCTAAACAAGCATTCCCTCATTATTTTTACCTTTAATTGCCAATTGTAGGAGGAAAGAGGAGATAAGGGTGGAGAAGGTAAAGGAAAGGAAGTGTGTTCAGATGCCCAGGGTAAAAACGAAAAGCAAGCAACCAAGAAAGTACCAATGCCAGAAACTTCAAACAGGACACACAGAGGTAGGTTTAATGTTTCTCTCCGAAATTCACCTGATCTTTGCAAACTACCAGAAGTCCTGGTAATTTATGTGGTTCTGACAGCCCTTCACTGGCACCTGGCTGACAGGAACTAGTTCCAAATGATGAATGAGGTGTCACTGGAATCACAGAATCATCTGGGTTGGAAAATGCAGCTGCTGGTGGTGCTGCACTGACAGCAGAGCATGTGGCATCTCCACCCTGCTGTTCTTCCCAAAGCTCAGGGTGGTAAAAATGCAGTGTTCTGTCTGTAACAGGATAATTAACAGTTGTTAGTCCACACTAATCAAACACTGATCTCAAAGTGGTAGCTGGGGATCTTCATCACTGATGTGAACATATTTCCATGGCTGGAAAAGGAAAAGGACTGTGAGGGCTGGGAGCAGTTCCTCATTAGTGATCCCTGGAAAGAGATTTTATGGAAATCTCAGTCACTGTGTTGTCATGGAAAAGTTACATGGAAGGGACTCATCTGTAAACATCTTTATTCTGAAGAAATTCTATAGAACAGAGGAAAGAAAAAGCCACTGCTGTTCCCTCATTCATGTTTTTCTTTCTAGAAACATTCCTGTTATTTCCTTTAAGGCTTTTAGGAACAGGTTTGAGTGCCACCATTCTAAACACGTCACAAATGGCAGGAGACCTCCAGGTCACACATTTGCCCAGGTGGAACAGGTGATGCCAGGTCACATCCCTGTAACCTGGCATGTGTTAACTCCTGAGGCTTGTACTCTGCCTTTTCAGCCTGCAGCCTTTCCAGAGCCCCCCAGACAACCAAAGGCAGCATTTGTCTTTAAAATGCCCTTTTAAAACTGACAGAAAACACAGGTCTTACAATGCTCCCTCTGAAAAATCTGTGAAATCTGAGTTTCTCTCACTGATAGTAGACTTTTATTGAAGACTTACATGGCTTTTTTAGCTCCTGCAACTTCTTATTTCTCCTTTAAGCTTGGATTATGTCTCATTTTGGGGGCACTCTGTGAGTCTCTATAGAGCACAGGACCCATTAGAAATTGTCCCCTGCACAGATAAATGACATTTCTGCACACATGTTCCTTTTCCTGCTGAAAAGTGGAGCCCCCTCATTCCCAGGTGAGAGTTGCTGTATATTCTGCTTTCACACAAGCAGCTCTGATGTGAATTTAGAGAAAGAAAATCCAGTTAAGAGTTCAGATCTCACCTGGTTTCCCTGTTGCATTGTAGATGACTTTTCTGGCACTGTATTTAGCCATTACTGCACATAATGGCAGCAAAATCCATTTAACTAAATTCAACACCATGAAAAAAAAAGTAAAAATAAAGATATGAACTTGGATTCAGTGACAGAATTATGTTATTTAAATCTTGCCCCATGCTGTGGTATTTATCAGAGATGGTATTTGAAATACCATCAATAATAAGAACTGAAGCAGTGAAATAAGGATGTGATAGTTGCTCTTTTTAAAGCTTCAAAACTCTTCATGTTCTTAAACCCTACAATATTTCAGGGGGCAAACTACTGATGGAAGAATGCAAATTTTCAGAATTTATTAAAGAAATGGAAAAAGAGACAGAGGTTCTTAAAAAGGAGTTGAAAACTCTGATGAAATCTGAACAAAATCCTCGAAGAGTAAAAGAGAACAATCAAGAGGGAGAGGCAGTGGAAGAAGTTGAAAAAGAAGAGAAAAAACACTATGAACAGCAAAAAAAGAAAGCCAGGAGTGAAGGTGCAAGTCCAAGCAAAGACCCCACTAGGCTGAAAAAAAAATACATCTTCTCAGAAGCTGTTGAGAATTTGCATCAGGGGCTCCACACTTCAGGTGCCAAATGCAAAGCAGGCAGCCCGAGCAGCCAGAGACAGAGCTGCAGTGACTCTGCTGTGCCCAGGGGGAAAATCTCCTTTGGGGCTTATGAACCTTCCTTTGGGCAAACCCCCCTGGGCTGGCAGGACAGCGCCTCTGGAGTGGAGGAAACACCTGAGGAAGGAGCTCTTTGGGGAGGAATGCTTGCCAGGAGACAACTCCTGCAGTTCCAGCAGCACAAGGGTGAAGGCAGAGAGGTGAGGGGGGCAAGGCAAATCCCAAACTCCATGCCAGGGTCCAATTCTCCTCGTTAAAACCAGCTCCTGAGAATACACAACTGTTTCTGATAGTTAAGTACATCAGCTTACCTTTGGAAAGCTTAAACATTCAGATTGTTACAAACCAAATGTTTTACTTCCATTAAATGTTTGTTAAATCTTACAAGCACTGGCAATTGCTTTCTATGATTTTTTCCAAAACAATCCAATCAGTTGTCACAAAAAAAACCATTCTGTGCTTGGTGTGTTTCCACAAAAATGTGTGGTATTAAGAATTCCTTATAATTTTTACCTGTTAGCAGGTAAAAGTTAGTCCTTGTTTAGGAACTTCCAGGATTTTGCTTTCCCAAGGAGCTGGAATTTGGAAGCTGGGTGGCTGTCAGCTGCTGACATGAGCACCCAGCTTTCATAAGGTTCACTGCTGGGTGAGGACCAACAATGCAATAAAAGAAAACACTTTTTTAGCTCCTTCACTCCCCTAACAGCTTCCAGAATTCACAGATAATAAAAATAATTTGCTCCCACATTGTTTTCACGAGCATTAGAAACCTCTAAAGCCTCATTCTTTCCCACTGTTGGAACTTATCAAAGCAGTTTGCCTAGTAACTTCCCCAGCTGACATCCAGAGATGAATGTGCAAGAGGGAAGCATTGTTTTGGAGAAGTCAGGCATAGCCAGTCCCCAAAAAGCCTCTAAAAATCCTTGTTTAAGGTTATGTAAGCGAGGGGAGGAAGACTGTGTTTTGTTCCTCACACTAATTTATTAAATACTTACTAAATTCATGTGAAGTTTGGAAAAATTAGGGGCATTCTGTTAATTTTTAAAGGCAGTAGCACTTTTAAAAATGTCAAAAATTACACTACAAAAGTTTTTAAAGATGACAAAGACATTCAGAGCTGAACCTGTTGCAGCAACATTTCAAATAATTAAAAAAATAAATTAGTTGAGTTGATTCAAACAGTATTTCCTTATGCACAAACATGGGGGTGAGGGTGTTGTTTTGGCATGGATTTTGGTGAGTTTGGGGTTTGTTTTGTTGTTTTGGGTTTGTTTGTTTGTTTGGTGTTTTTGTGGGTTGTTTAGCAAGACTGCAGTTAATATTAAAAAAGAGATGAAAAAACCTAAGATGGGTTGAAAAGCTTTATTTCCTTAATAAAATCACAATTATACATAACATTTAATCACAACATTTTTTCCTTGATATTTATTTTCATGCTGGCTAAATGCAATTCCTAATATAAAATTCCAATTTTTAAATTAACTTAAAAAAAAAAAAAACAACAACAATATTTAATCCATATATATACACACAACATAACCTGACCTTTTGAACTGGTTTTTAAAGGCAGTGCCAATTTTGGAGGGGTGCTGGCCCCTTCCTTCCTGCAGGGAGGAAAAGGCCCTGGAATAGCAGAAGAGCCCATTCCTCTGGGAATTCCAGAGTGGGAAGCTACATCAGCATCCCCTCTGCAGGAACAGCACTGTCTTCTGCTTCATTGACAGCAGCCTGTGCTTGGCAGTGAAGAAATCTCTTAAGAGATAAAATCTTCATTAAACTCATCTATTTTTTTAGGAGAGCTCAAGAACATTCCAATTTTAGGGTAAAAAATCACAAGGAAATTCTCTTTTGCCCCAAGCCAAGCAAACAACCTCCCTCTGCCCTCTGCACCACCCAACGTGGTCCCACCTCAGGGTGAAGCTGTCACATTTTACAGCAAAGAAACAGCCAAGCTCCCAAATTAATTCCTAAAGCCAGCACATTTCCAATTTAAAACCACAAATCCAACACTTCTAGATGTTGGTGACAACAGGCCATGACAAAACCTTGTGGTTCTGCCACGACTAAACCCAAAATGAGGTTTTACAACCAGCAATGCTGTTCCTTCCAAAATGAAACACAAACTCTGGGAAGCAAAACAAAAAGGACTGACAGGTATCCAAGTGGAATAACAAGGATTGTCTCAGACCTTGTCTCATGAAAGATAACAGTCCCTTTTTTTCTTTAATTAATTTAAAACAGTGATGATGTAAATGCAGCTGAGGGGTCCATGGATTGCTGGGATTCCTTCAGCTGAAGGGGTGCAGCATGATAGCTACAACTTTATTGCAGACCACGAGCCAGCAGGTAATTCCCACACCTCCTGGAAAAGAGGGAGAAACCACAATTGAAGCTGTTGGATCAATAACCCTGAGGAACCCGTGCAGCTGCAAACAACCTTGGAAGTGTAAAAAATGAAACTCAGAATTCATGGGGCCAACAGGAACTAAACTCTTTGTATACAAAAGGGAGATACAGGAGATGGGAGATAAATCAATGCTGGTCCCAAAAAAATTCTAGATTGTCTTGGGAAAAGAGCACCAAACAGACAAATATGAGCTAAAGTGTGGTGAGTGCATCCCAGAGCTAAAACCATCTGCTACAGACCCAAGAGAAAATATCTCAGTTTAAGGCCTGGCAGAATGCTTTGCTTGAACTTAAATTCAGGATTTGAGAGATGTAAAAAGTAAATTTCCTCTGAAGCTAAAATCAGTTGTTTTGTAAGTACATAACAAGTACATAACTATTCATAGCACACCTGTGAAGAAAACTCCCTTTTGGGTGATTTTCTAATTTAAATCTTCCCCAGGGTCTACTCAATACAGAGAAGGGCAATGCTCTGTTTGAGTGGAAATAAAAATGACAAAATTCCGTGATCACTTCAAGAAACCAGAACAGAGCACACACAGAAGAGCTGCTCAAATACTTGAACCCTGTGCTCTGGGAGTCAGAGAAGCAGCTGCTGTTAATCCATGGATGCTCTGGGGCTTGGGAATGTCCTTTTCCTCACCTGCCACTCCTGTAGGGAAGGCCACCAGGCGCTCCAGGGGAGCCAACCATTTGCTTGGGAGCACCGTGACGGGCTCAGAGTAGTACTTCCAGATCAGAGAGATCATCAGGGCAGCCTGGAATGGGCATTTTTATTAGTTTGGATAATAACACACATCAAAGTACATTGCCAGGGCTATCTGGAAACAGCAAATAATCAATTCTAATGGAAGGGAATTGTTTCTTTGTTATTTTATCTTCTTCAAAATATTTTTAGATTTGGTATGAGCTTAAATTTATACACAATATTACGAGGTTGCAGGGAGAACTTGTTTTCTTTCAAGACCCTCTTTCCAATCCAGCAGAGTCAAAGAAAGTCATAGCATTTGTTAAAATTCTGATGACCCTTTTTAGCCTGAATTTTTGCCTACAAGGAGTGCAACTCACTTTAACAGGCCCCTAAGGAAATCTTCAGGCTGACCACTGCCATCCTCGTTAGCAAATTCTTTGGCATCACATCAGAACTACTCAGACAATCTGATGAGGCACCGTGGGGAAATGTGTGGCAGCTGTAGGTGGAGATTTGCATCCTCAGCAGAAGTGTATTTTGGTTTCAAAGTCAGAATTTTCTTTACATGTAGCAGAACTTTCCTGGATTTGGGGCCATATATAAAAAAACCCCAGTGATTAAAGAGCTAAGACAAACTCCAATCTTGTACCCCCAAAACCAGAAACACAGAGTTGAGATGAAAAGTTAAACTCCTTCCATCCTCAATCTCATCCAGATTTTATCAGCAGCATTTCCCTTCCAGTTCCAGAAACTCTTTCTGTTTGACAAACTCTGTGTCCTTGGAATCACAGAATGGTTTGGGTTGGAAGGAATTTAAAGATCCTCCAGTGCCACCCCTGCCATGGCAGGGACACCTTCCACTGTCCCAGGCTGCTCCAAGCCCCAGTGTCCAACCTGGCCTTGGGCACTGCCAGGGATCCAGGGGCAGCCCCAGCTGCTCTGGGCACCCTGTGCCAGGGCCTGCCCACCTTCCTAGGGAGGAATTTCTTCCTAATATTTGATCTGAACCTGTAAATTTTCAGTGTGGTGCCATTCCCTGTGTCCTGTCCCTCCATGCCCTGGAAATTGTCTCTCTCCAGGTTTCCTGGGGCTCCTTCAGGCCCTGCAAGGCCACCCTGAGCTCAGCCCAAAGCTTCTCCTGTGCAGGTGAACAATGCCAGCTGTGCCAGCCTTTCCTCCCAGCAGAGCTGCTCCATCCCTCTGCTCATCCTGGAGCCTCCTCTGGGCTCTCTCCAGCAGCTCCAGCTCCTCCCTGTGCTGGGGGAGCCCTGAGTGCCCAGCTATGGGCCAATAACCCAGGAGAGAACTGTAACACTACTGAGGATTTGGGTTAAGTTGTATCCATAACAAAATATTTACTTACCTGCAATATGTAGAATACAATATTTATGACCCACTTTATTTTGGCTAATTGGGCAGTTCGTGCTTTCACTGTTAAAGAAAAAAAATATTAGTTTCCATTGCATATAGTAATGAATTATAATTACATTAAACTGGTAATTTTTTAATATTTCACTCTTTAAGGCTGGACATTACCCTGTTAAAAAATATCTTTCCAAATGATTTATAGCTATATTAAAAACATCCTTCTACAAAAAAACTGCCAGTT
The DNA here is from genome assembly GCA_013399945.1 of Ploceus nigricollis. NCBI lineage: Eukaryota > Metazoa > Chordata > Aves > Passeriformes > Ploceidae > Ploceus > Ploceus nigricollis. The sequence continues at coordinate 316,864 of VXBC01004522.1, forward strand.
CTGTATCACACTGTAATTTCTATCTTGACTTACTCAAAACAGGATTCAGTGATGGGCATCACTGAGAAAGAATAAATAATTACACAGTGAAGCCTAGGAAATTCCTGGAAAGACACAAGTAAGCTCTTGAAATAGTTTAAAGAGAAAAAAAAATAAGGAGAGAAAAAGGGAAAAGGGAAGGAAGGGAGGAAGGAAAGGAAGGGAGGAAGGAAAGGAAGGGAGGAAGGAAAGGAAGGGAGGAAGGAAAAATGGGTGAGATGGGGAAGGCAAGTTTGAAGGATAAGTACTTAAAGCTGAAAACACTCTTGACAGCTTTTCAGAAACAGAAAATGTTTTTCCTTTTGGAAAAGGGAGTAGCCATGGAACTGTACCGTGGGTTTTGAGCTTGTCAGTCATTTTGTTAATCTTCCTCTCCAGCCGGGCGTATCTGGCAAACTCATCCATCATACTGATGGTGGCAAGCTCCTGCTTCATGGTCTGGATCTCAGCTCTCATCTGGGATTCCTGCTCTGCATCCTTCTGTAAAAGCCTGGATATCTAAGAAGTGAAGGAAATTATCAATTACTGATCATGAATTCCACTGATTTGCTTTAGTGTGTATAAAGCACGATCTCAAAAGCCTCCCATAAAAAAGGCCCTTTCATTGAGATGCAGGAAATCCTTGGGTAACAAGAGAACAAGTGACAAGATGAGAGAAAACAGCCTCAAGCTGGACTCAATGATCTTGAAGGTTTTTTCCAATTTCAGTGATTCTGTGATCATTCCCATTTCCAGCTCCAGCAGCCAAGTATTCCAACATTTTCTCCCTTCCTTTTACTTTCCTAATTTCTTTTCTTGAGGCACCACCTGCTTCTCAGCTCATGAACTCTGTTTCCCATAGAAATGCAGACACAAAGGACACAAAATCTTTTTCTTGCCGTTCCTTAGCAAATCTTCAGGTTCTCCAAGACACATGTAATTTATTTCCCCATGGATGCTGTTCTCAGGCCTGCAGACAGTGAGAGCATTAACTCCATCTTCAGCCTCAAACCACAGCAGAAAGCTGAGCAGAGATCTTCAGAGAATCACAGAATATCCTGAGCTGGAAGGGACCCACAAGGAATTGAGTCCCACCCCAGCCCTGCCCAGACCCCCAACAACCCCCCCCTGGGCATCCCTGGCAGCGCTGCCCAAAGGCTCCTGGAGCTCTGGCAGCCTCGGGGCCGTGCCCATTCCCTGGGGAGCCTGGGCAGTGCCCAGCACCCTCTGGGGGAAGAACCTTTCCCTAAAATCCAACCTAAATCCCTCCTGGCCCAGCTCCAGCTGCTCCCTGGGTGCTGTCCCTGTGCCAGAGCAGAGACTGGAGCTGTCCCTCGGGAGGAGCTGCAGATCCCATCTCAGCCTCCTCCAGACTGAACGAACCAAACGCCCTCAGCCTCTCCTCATGTGGCTGCTTCATCACTCATCTCTAGCAACACTGAGTTCAGCTTCCCAAAGTGCTGAGGGTGATTTAAGGTTTAAAAAGTTTCTGTCCATTTTTGAACAGTGCACACTGATCTCTGTGCCAGTGGTAGAGCAGAGCAACAGGGATTTCAGCATCTTTGTACACATGTGAGTTTATCTGGCAGCCACAGAGTTTATTTGTCCTCAATTCCATTATCCACGCTTCCACAGGAATGCTTCAGATTCGAACAGGGCCACTGGGATCAGTGGTTAAGATTGTTAAGATTTATTCCTACAATGACTTAACCCCTTAATCTCCATATCCACTGATCTCCCATCTCAACAATGGGCATGTCCATCTGTTGAAAACACGCAAGACTGAGCAAAGCTGTCCTTCCTCTCCCGAAAACTGGGAAGCTGTGGATGCCTCATCCCTGGAAGAGTCCAAAAGCAGACTGGACGGGGCTCTGAGCAGCCAAGCCCGGTAGAAGGATCCCTGCCACGGCACGGGGGGTTGGAAGTGGATCATTCTTAAGGCTCCTTCCAGCCCAAACCATTCCATGATTCCGTGATGCATCCCAAGGGCTGGAGGCTCTGGAGCATCACGGAACACACCGGTAACTCATCCCCGAACCAGGGTGCGGGAGCCACCCAGCCACGGGGCTGTGCTCCACCATCTCCAGCACCAGCTTCTCCTCTGCAAGGCCGGCAGCAGGACCGGGCCCTGCCCGTCCCAGCCGGGGCCGCGGGAGGGGCAGCGGGAGCGCTCCCCGCGCAGCTCCCCCATGTGCTGAGAGAGCCCCCTCAGCGCCCTGCCGGCTTCCTGGGGTCCCCTCCCAGCCGTCCCTCGCCTTCCCCCTCCCGCTTCCCCATCAGCGGCACCACTCA
>VXBC01004522.1:319403-368101 GCA_013399945.1 Ploceus nigricollis
GCCCGCCCCTCACGCCCTTGTCTCTCTCTCTCTCCCTGTGTGTGTGTGTGTCTCCCCGCCCGCAGCCCAAGCGGCGATCGGCGCGGCTCTCCGCGGTAAGTGCCGAGCGGTGGGGCCCTGCCCGGATGGGCGGGAGGCCGTGCCCGGGACGGGTCCCCGAGGGCTGGATCCCCGCCTGACTTGTTCTCTCTCCTCAGAAACCTGCGCCTGCCAAAGCAGAGCCGAAACCTAAAAAGTTACCGGCAAAGGTGAGAGTGAATTGGAAGAGGGAAGGGAGGGGAGGTGGTGCCTGGGGGCATCCCGCGTGGTGTCCTCGGTGCACCGTGCTGGAGTGGTTTTGTTCCCTGTGGGAACACTCACTTGGCTGAAGTGTTGTTTTGATGTACTTTTGCCAGTATTTACAGGTACATTCCATCACTGTGGCTGTAGATCCTTGTTAAGCTCCAGGCGTTGCATGGAAGTGCAGGCACGGATCCATGCGTGTTACATTGTGGTTTGGTATTGGGTGGAACTACCTGACTGTCACAGCAACTGTGCGTTAGGACATCAGGAGGAATTTCTTCACAGAAAGGCTGGTCGGGCATTGGGAAAGCTGCCCAGGGAGGTGGTGAAGTCACCATCCCTGGAGGTGTCCAAGGATAGACCTGGATGTTTGCTCTGCTCTGGTTGACAGGGTGGTGCTCAGTTAAAGTTGGACTGGAGTATCTTGGAGGACTTTTCCAAAATGAATGATTCTGTGCATAGCGTTGTATTTCATCTGTGTAACAAAAGGGGATAAAATACACCTATTGGTGTTTTAAAGCAGTGTGTTAGGACAGGGAAAAAATTGCATTGGCCCCTTAAAAACCACATGAGCTTCCATTCATGTGGGTCAACGTTTCAGGTGTTTGTGTGTAAGTGGGTTTGTGTGATCTTTGAACTTTTCAGCACAGCTTTCACAGGGAAAATAAGCGACGTGTAAAATTCTTTGGTTTTTGGGAGAATTAAAAATGGCCTTGTGTCTGTTGGCTTGCTGCTGTTTGTGTTGTTAAGTGTTCCTTTGTCATCATAAGCTTTTCTTCATGATGAATTGATTAAAAGCTTTGAGGTGACAGGACCTTTCAGTACCTGTAGGGAGTTGATAAGAAAGATAGAGACAATTTCCAAGGGCTGGAGTGACAAAACGCAGGCAATGGCTTCAAACTGCCAGAGGGCAGGGTTAGATGGGATATTGGGAATTAGAAATTGTTCCCTGGTAGGGTGGGCAGGGGCTGGGATGGAATTCCCAGAGCAGCTGAGGCTGCCCCTGGATCCCTGGCAGTGCCCAAGGCCAGGTTGGACACTGGGGCTTGGAGCAGCCTGGGACAGGGGAAGGTGTTGAGGGTTGGATGAGATGATCTTTAAGATCCCTCTCAACTCAAACTGTTCTGTGATTCTTTAATTTCAGATAAACTCATAATTTTTTGCAGACTTCCTGATGTTTTCATTGTATAAATCCTATTGAGCAGTTACTGATCAGGAATCCACCTTCATTCTGGTGGTTTGAGTATCAGTCTGTTCCCACTCTCAGGGCTGTAAGCCTAAAGAATTTGGGGAATCTTTCCAATGCTACTGAGTTTAATTTCCTTTTTTTTTGCAAGTGTCTGTGATGCATCTGCACTTACTGCTGCTCATTGATGTGTGATACTGATTTTCTGCTTAAAACTACTTCAAGCTATTAACAGTCAAAGATTTTTTATTTGATTCATCAAAAAGCACCTTTTTTGCATCAACTTTATCAGTTTTTAAAACTTTACTCACAGTATTTTTTCTAGTTGTGAGAAGTTTGCTCATTATGGAGTCACTTGGTGGGCTTTTTAAATAAATATTAATGAAGAAAAAATATATTATGGCATTCAAAGTATAGAAGTCAGTGTGTTGCAATTATGTAGTTCTGAAATATTTTGTAAGTGGGTGATCAGAGTTGTTGGTAGCTTAGCAAATCTGTCTTGTTTTTTTTTTTGTGGTTTTTATTGTTTTCAAGGTTTACCTGGAAGGTCATAGCAATTGACTTGAAATGTATTTCATTGTAGGATAAATCTGAGGACAAGAAAGCTCCATCAAAGGGGAAGAAGGGGCCTAAAGGAAAACAGACAGAAGAGACAAACCAAGAGCAGACCAAGGACAACCTGCCTGCAGAAAATGGGGAAGCTAAAACTGAGGAGGTGAAGTTTGGAGGGCTGGGTTTGGGTTTTGCTGTTACTGAGAAATTGGGTTTTTTTTTCCTACAAAACTTTCTTGACAAATGAAATATTCTTTTTCCTGGGTCTGGAAAGAGTCTTGAGTGAAAACCCAGAGCTGATTTGGGCAAAGGTGAGGTGACATTGACAGACCCTGCTGGGAGAAGGGACAGGTTGGTGCAGGGACAAAGTCCAACAATTAATGAGTTGTTGTTGCTGGAGAAGTGACTGTGCCAGGTGAGTCTTGGCTGCACCACAGTGCCAGAGTGGCTGAACTTTTTGGAGTCATTGATCAGGTCACTTACAGCATCCTCCACTCTGTGTTATATTCCTGGAATGCAGACAGAGTCAGTTACAAATTTAGGCCAGGATCTGCAGGGATGAAACACAAGTGTGGTAACAGGCCTGGAGCTGGTGTCAGGTTTCTGTGGCAGTGAATGTCCCCTCATTCTCAGGAGTTCAGTGGAATATTTTGGTTTTAGGTAGGTGATGGGGTTTGGTGGGCAAAGAAGGTACAGGATGGTACTTCAGTGAACAGAAGGATTCACTCCGGGGTAACAGTTTGTCATTTGCAAGCTTGCAGTGTGAAAAAGTTGTGCTCTGTGAGTTCTTCAGCTGACTCAATTTTTGGCATTATTGCAGTCTTTTAATTTGTGCTTGTGATATTTCAGCAGTGGAACCAAATTTGGCAGCATTCCCATCTGGGGTCCCTTTAGTTCACTGGTGCAGAGATAGTGTAAATTTACAAGGAATGGACAATGACTTGGTCTGCGTGTTAAAAATCCAGGTGTAATTTTATATCAAAGTCTGGAAGAGGCAGAGGCAGTCTGTCCTGTTGGATGTCATTGTTTGCTAAGAATTAAAACAGGCTTAAGATTTGAAGAATATTTTAAGTGTGGCACTGAAATTTAAAGGCATGAAGTGTTACCTCATGGATTTTCTAAACACCTCATATGTAATTGTAGCTGTGTAAATGCTGAAGTGTTTTCTGTCATAAAGGCAGCAATCAATTAAATTAAAATGCTTTGCAGTATGTGTTTAATAACAAATCAACGTCCTGAAATCCATCCTGGTGGATCCTAGAAGCCTTTTTGTGACAGCTTGGTTTAGCAGGTCATGATCCAAGAGAAATCTGCAGGAACAAGTCAGGGTTATTCTGTGCAGGGTTTAATGTGCATTAAAACCACTCCAAACTAATCAGAGCCATTAAAAACTTCCTGCACTGAAGTGTTCTGGTTTTTTTTTTCCCTTTCCAGACCCCAGCACCTGATGCAGCTGCAGAGAAAGAAGTGAAGTCTGAGTGACACCTGCTCCCACATCTGTAACTGGTGGTCCTTAAACCTTTCTTCTTGTACAATTCAGAGGAATATTTTTATCAACTATTTTGTAAATGCAAGTTTTTTAGTAGTTCTAGAAAACACGTTTTTAAAAAGGAGAGAATCCCGACTCAACCCATTTTTTTACATATTTAGATAAGTGTAAATGCTTTTTTTAAGTGGTAAAATCATGTACTGGTTGTCTGTTTTCTATGAAACCAGAAATTAACTGCGTGTTAATTAAGAAGATTAAGTAACACCCTTGATTAGGCCTCACGTTCCACAGACTCCAAGGGACAGTTTTCTATCCAATAAAATGAAGCATAACACAGATCAGACTTTGGAATTCATAAAGATGTGTTGAGAATGTCTTAACATTTTAGTTATTTATCTTTCTCTATGGTTGTACCATCAGTAGAATTGCTTATCTAATAAAACTGCTCCCTAGTGGTGGATTTCTTGCTGAGTGATGTTTATCAGTGACAAAGTTATTTTTGGTAGTTGCAGCTTTATTTTTTTCCAACAACTTTGTAGCTGTGATGCAAAAGATTGGAAACTTTTATTTTATATCTTTAAATACTGTCTTAAGTAAAAGTTTCTGCTTGGCAGATGGAACTTGTTATGTTAATATTTGAGATACTGGAACTTCACATCTAGTTTTCAAGGACAGCTTGTCTACAAAGATTGAGTGAAAAATATTTGAAATAGTGCTAGGAAGAAAAAGCAAAATCAGTTTTTAGATTTAAAAAAGCTCTGTGAATAAAAACAATTGTAAAATTGTTGATAGTGTTTGTGATCACCAAACAAAAGCCAAATAAACCTTGATTATGAAAGGATGTTTCCATAGCTCCTGCATTGGCTGTGAACTCCCAATCTGAGTGCTGTGGTTTGGATTTTTAACTGTGTCCTTCAGAGTGTTAAAATTGTGCTTTTAAACAGATGGGTGGCAGTTCAGGGAGTGGAGAATTGCAGTGTTAATCTAAACTTGCAGTTTGAAAGCTGAGAGCTTTGTGTGGTTGTTGTTTGCTTTTAAAGAAAGTCAATAAACAGTAAGTCTCAGATGCCAGCCAGACAACTGTCACCTTGTCCTGGGAGGAGCCAAGCTCACACAGTAACGTTTGTTCTTTGCTGGTTTTTTTCCTCTTAAGTAACACCTGCAAGCCCAGTACCTGCTTCCTGTACATTTTAATGCCTTTTTCAATTTGTTGCAGTTATTTCTAAAAAAAGCCACTTTAGTTTCACCACTAACTTGCTTTCTTAATCAATACTCTCATTTCAGGAAGAATTTTACCATTTTTACCTCTTCAATGCTTTAAGGAAGTCTCCCAATCTTAGATCACAACCTGCTCCTGTTCCATTCCATCACAGGTGTGTTCCTCACACAGCACACCTGGCTTTGGCTTCAAGTTCTTGGATATTTCAAAACTGGAAATTGATGCCACTTTTCTAACTCGCTTCCCCCAACATCCCCTTCCAGGTACCATATTTCTTGGTTTAGTAACACAATCTAGCTCCATTATATTATTTACTCTCTGGTTTTGGCAAGCTCAACCCACCAGTTAACTAAGTAATAAACTTGCAGGTAAATCCCTCAAAACAACCATTCATCCCTGCTTTTACAGCATGTCTATTTTTCATGTGTTTTGGGTCTCTGGTGCTGTGATCCTGTGGACTTTCAGCATCTCCCTCACATCTATTACCCACTGCTTAATTTATTGTAATTTCTCAATATTACTCTGTCCTGTGAGGTACCAGATTTATTTGCTCTTCAGCTAGGGACTGAGTGAGAGCTGATGCAGATTTGCACCCAATGGAGCACAAACTGATCCAAAATAGAACAGCAGGAGAACAAAACTTGTTGCTTGGAAGATAATCTGTTGTCTTTGTATACTGATAGTAGTTGTTTGGGTTAAGGGAATGAGACATAAAAGTAATTTACTTCAAGGTTCTAGAAATGCATTTTAAGGTACCAGAGGTGGGGAATGAAATAGGCAAAGATCTTGGATTTAAAATGTAACTCAAGTACAGCCATTGCTGTTTTTATCAGCCTTCATGCTGGGCATGGCTGGGAAACAACTGTGGGAAAGAAAAAAGATGAAGAATGGTTTGGGTTGGAAGGGACCTGAAAGCTCATCCAGTGCCACCCCTGCCATGGGAGGGACACCTTCCACTGTCCCAGGCTGCTCCCAGCCCCAGTGTCCAACCTGGCCTTGGGCACTGCCAGGGATCCAGGGCCAGCCCCAGCTGCTCTGGGAATTCCATCCCAGCCCCTGCCCACCCTGCCAGGCAACAATTCCTAATTCCCAAGATCCCATCTAACCCCATTCTCTGTTACTTTGAAGCCATTTCCCCTTGTCCTGTCACTCCAGGCCTTTCTTGTCACCTCCTCCAGGCCCTGCAAGGCCACCCTGAGCTCAGCCCAAAGCTTCTCCTGTGCAGGTGAACAATGCCAGCTGTGCCAGCCTTTCCTCCCAGCAGAGCTGCTCCATCCCTCTGCTCATCCTGGTGCCTCCTCTGGACTCACTCTTCTCACAGGCTGATGTCCTGGCTCCCAAAATCCTGTCTCCAGGAGCCGGGCTCGAGGTGGCACAGGCATGGGGGCAGAGCTGCTTTTTTTTGGCTTAGTGATGCCAGGGAAGCAGTGCTGCTGGAGTGGTGTGGGAAATACCCCTCCCCAAGCTGTGTTTGGGGCAGCTCAGGTGCCCCCCGGCATCTCCCATGGAGCTCTGCTGTCACAGCAGGAGGCTGGGCCATCCCTAAGCTCCAACAGCATTGATGCTCCCATATCTGCAGGCATGGCACCAGCGGGGCAGTGCACTTTGAATCACAGTATCACAAAACCATTTAGCTTGGGAAACACCTCTGAGATTATCGAGTCCAACCTTTGACTGATCAACACCTTGTCAACGACCAGAGCACGTCCAATTGTCCAGGAATGGGGACTTCAACACCTCCCTGGGCAGCACATTCCAATGTTTAATCACCCTTTCAGCGAAAAAATTCTCCCGATGTCCACCCTGAGGCCGTTCCCTTTCCTCCTGTCCCTGTTCCCCGGGAGCAGAGCCCGACCCCCCCGGCTGTCCCCTCCTGGCAGGACTTGTGCAGAGCCACAAGGTCCCCCCTGAGCCTCCTTTGCTCCAGGCTCAGCCCCTTTCCAGCTCCCTCAGGAATTCTCCAGCCCCTTCCCCAGCTCCGTTCCCTTCTCTGGATAAGCTGCATGCTCGATTCCTCCTCGCAGTGAGGGGCCCAGAGCCGGACAAGGCACTCGAGGCAAAGGCCCTGGCCTGGCGGCACACGGCGTNCGTGAGGGGAGGGAGGGAGGAGGGGAGGCGCTGACAGCGCCGTGCCGAGCCGGGCCCGCCGCCCTCAGCCCGCCATGGCCGAGCCTGCGGCCTCTTCCAGCTCCGGCGCGTCGCTGCCGCTCATTGAATCAGGTAACACCGCGGGCCGGGGTGAGGAGGTGCCGCCGGTGCCGCCATCTTCCTGCCCCCCCCTCAGGATGGGTCACGGCCGCCCCCCGGCTCATCCCCCGTGTCTCTTGCCGTGTCTCTTACAGAGCTTTACTTCCTCATCGCCCGGTTCCTGAGCACTGGGCCCTGCAGGAGAGCGCTGAAGGTGAGTCCGGGGCTCACCGGGGCGCGGGCACCCCGCGCTGCCCGCAGAGGGTCGGGGGGAGGTGGGAGCAGCCGCACCCCCCGCTCTGGAGGAGCCAAATCGTGGCTTGTCCCTGACTCTGTGTTTTTCCCCTTCCCTCTGCAGGTGCTGGTGCAGGAGCTGGAGCAGCACCAGGTCTGTGTGGGCTCTGATGAAATCTTGCTGTAGTCAAAAGTTTCCTTTGCAAGTCATTCAAGTTTCTGCCGCTGTCTCAACTTTTCCCCCCCTCAACACACATTGTTTTGGATGTGGTCTGTCGTCCCTCCTTTCCCCTTTAACCGCTCACGGGTTTTCTGTTTGTTTTTCCTTTATTTAGTTGCTTCCCAAAAGGTTGGATTGGCAAGGAAATGAGCATTATAGAAGTTATGAAGAATTGGTGAGACTTTTCTCTTTAAAAAAAACCCTTTTATTTACGGTGATGACATTGATGTTAGACCCTCTGCCTTTAAGAGTAGGCCCAAATCTTCACCTTCCAGTACCATCCTGGCTCTGAACACCGGAGTTACCTTAGAAAGGGCCTTTAATTTCTTTACATCAGACTAACAAAAACACAAGCGGTGGTTTAAATTGAGGATATTGTTTACATAGCAGAGGTGGAGCTTGGCGTTGTGCAGTGGTACATGCCACTGCCTACATGCAGGCAGGAGCCAATCTACAGCGAGGTTTCATTTCGGAGTTTCAGGCACCAGGTTGTGAGGCACGCTGTGATTTGTCGGTATTTATTTTCTGGTTGGTTTCTTTCAGCCCCCTCCAACAGATTAGGAAATGAAATCGCTGTTCAGAAACCGAGGGTTGGCACTTGTGGTGACTGTGAATGTGCTCCTATCACCGGCTCCTCGCTGGTCATGGCTTTGTTTCTAAAGTGCTGCAGAGATGGGGGTGATCTCTCCACAAAATGTACTTTCTGCCCTTCCACGGCTGGTGTGGTGTGTTCTGAATTGTTTTTACAGAAGGCAAAGCTGTGTTTTGGGGCTTAATTTTGCTGCTTCTTAAATGGCAAAGAGTTTGAATGCCAGTGGGTGATGGCCTGGTGGTGCCCGCCCTGCCCAGTGTGGTTTTTATCCTGTTTTATTGTATTTGGTACTGTTCCCTTTAAAGAGTTGTTTATCCTTGCTTTTTCCCACCTAAGGTTCAGGCATTCCGGGTTAATTGACTGATTGTTGCATTGAACTCCCTCTTGTGAAGCACTTAAAGATCTCAGGATCATATTTGCATAGAGAAGGAATGAAATTGTTGTTTAAAACCCTTTCTTAATTATTTAAGTATTGCTTGAAATTATAAGTGTGATTCCATTTCCTCTCTTTGTTGTTGTGGTCAGTTGAGCAAGGAAGGTGTTAGATCAGTTTTTTTAAGTCACTAAGAAGCCTGGCCTTGCTAAACAGGAATATTTTCAAGCTCTGACTTGAATTTAGGCAAGATGAAAGTAGCACTAAGCTTAGAAAGAATTGTTGGGAGGTTTTTTTTTGTTGCTTCATTGTTGGTTTCTTACCCCATTTCTTCTGGCAAAAAGCAGGGTGTTGGGAGATCCCATGTGTGAGTTTTTCTGATTTCAGAGTTGCTTTTTAACTGTGATTATTCTGCATATACAGTTGTCAAACTAATTCTTTAACATGTGCTGCTTCTACTTCTTTTTTCCTGCACAATTTAAAGGAAATCTCTGCACAGAGCAGTAGTGTTTCAGAATATCTAAATTAATCTTCTCAGGGTTTTAGTTTCTGTTTTTTTGAGGGGCTCTGAGAACCTCTTGTCCCACTGGTGTCACTCTGAATTTGCAGAAACCACAGACAAATCAGTCATGTGCTGTAATTATTTCTATTCCACTTTGCTCAGCATGGAATTGCATATCTCTAAAATAACTGTTCCTTCCAAAATCTCAGCAAAACTACTTCAAAAAGAAAGGAATTGCAAGGTTTTGTGTGCAAGGGTTGCATTTAGAAAATATATTAGAAAAGATACATATTGCTGATGGCATGCAAACAAAAAGGGTTTTAGTGTTTGGCAGAAAGCAGGCTGACCTTTCTGTCCTGGATCTTGTGGCTGGTACTGCTCTATACCAATTCAAGAGTCAAAATTGATAAAGAAATGATGTCAAACTGCATTTTGTAGTCTTTGGGCTACCAGATATGTTTCTTATAATCAACCTTAAGCATCTGATGGGCTGGTTTGCTTGGACAGATTTGCCTGTGGGGTAATGGGAACTATTTGACTGATGTTATCACCTCCCACCCTGCCAGGAATACAACATGTGCCCCACAAGCTTTATACCTGGATTTTATTATTAAAATCAAGTGCAAGGCTGTGACTTAAATTGTACCTTCTGAATGCTCAGTGTGCATTTGGGCAACTTTGTGGCAACATGTGGTATTTTTATCTTTATTCCCACTGCTGTGATGAGCAGATCAGCCCTGTTAGGACACTTTGCTCATCTGAGCTTAGCTGTTCAAGGGAACAGCATCAGCAGCACGAGCTTGTTCTGCCTGTGTTCTCAGCCACCTGGGCAGGAGGCCACATACCTGAGCTGGTGTGGCCCTGAGCCTCTCCTGAGTGGATTGGCTGGGAATTCTCTGGCTGCTGCAGGAGCAGTGTGGCTGCTGGGGCTGGCCGGGTTCTTCATGGCCAGGTCACACTGGAGGAAGCGTGGAACTGTCAATCCCAGCTGCTTCAGACCTCCCCAACAGCTTCAGTTTATGATTCTGATGGTTGGCTCTACTCAAGGCTGTTTAAACTCCTACATTGTGTCTTTAACTACTGCATTATTGTGGTTGTCTTGATAAGAATAAGGATTTTTTAGATTGAACTCCCAGAAGGAAAAGGGGGGAAAAATAATCAAAACCCGCACGCATTTGTTCTCGTCTGAGACATTTGAGTGTGTGTGGGGGTGTATTTTTTTTTAGGTTGCTTGATGCAGATACTGTGGGATCATTCCTGAATGTAGGGATGAATGGTTTGATCCTGGTTTAAGGAAGTAGGGCAGACTTAGGTTATGTAGTACTGGTTCTTCAAGGAAACTGTTTCCAGAGAGGTTGTACTCAAACCTGCTGGTTCGCAGTTCACTGAACAAGTACAGGTACAGCTGCATAAATTCTTGTGCTTGATTGTAACCACATTGGCCATGATCTTGAGTTCTGAGGGTTTGTATTTTATTTCTTATTTTTAGTACAAATCATAGGATGAATTGGGCAAAGACACTCAGTGTAGGGTGCCAAAGGGGTGATTCCTGCAAACTTCCAGTAATAAAATACTGATCTGCAGGAGTAACTTTCATCCAATTATTTTTACTACAGTTCTCCCTAGCTTGCAGAGTACCCACTGAATTTACTAGATCAGAGCTTAACAGAATTTATTTTTCTCTGTAAGTTGAACTTAAAAAAAAAAACAAATATACCTGTGCATATTGATGCTTTTAGATCCATCTGTTCTGGGAGTACCAACCTAATTTTTAAACCTTGAATTTCTGTCAGGTGCTGTCCAACAAACATGTGGCTCCAGATCATTTATTACAAATTTGCAAACGTATTGGCCCTATCCTGGATAAGGAGATCCCACCCAGCATTTCCAGAGTGAATTCCTTACTTGGGGCAGGGAGACAGTCCTTGCTACGGACAGCAAAAGGTAGGATGTGTTCTTTGTTTGAAATGGGGGTGATTCATTGTTGTGTGTACAGAGTTAGCATTTGGGGAATAGTGTGAGAAAGGCAGAGCTGACACTTTGGAAGTGACCTCTTGGAATCCCAGAATGGGTTAGGTTGGAAGGCACCTTAAAGCTCATCCCATTCCACCCCCTGCCATGGCAGGGACACCTTCCACTGTCCCAGCCTGCTCCAAGCCGCAGTGTCCAGCCTGGCCTTGGGCACTGCCAGGGATCCAGGGGCAGCCACAGCTGCTCAGGGCACCCTGTGCCAGGGCCTGCCCACCCTCACTCACAGGGAAGAATTTTTTCCTAACATCCCATCTAAACCTGTCCTCCTTCAGCTTGAGGCAGTTCCCCCTTGTCCTTTCACTCCAAGCCTTTGTGAAAAATTCCTCTCCAGCTTTCTTGTAAATCCCCTTTAGTTACTGAAAGGTTCTTGAGATCATCTCATGAAATAACTTCGTATTATTAACTACTCAGTACATTCCTGTATAAATATTCAGGAAAATGTTAAAAATCAATTGGAATTTTAGTTTTGTGTCATGTGAACTGCAGGGGTACCATCATTTAGGAGTAATTTCAAAGTTTGCTGGTTTTTTCTCCTTCTATTACTATTAAATGGATTTTTCTCTTTAACTCTTCATTGTTCGTGAGAAGTTTTGGGGCAGTTGGTGCCTGGTTTTTGGTGGATTCAGTCCTGTGTTTGAGACCAGACTAGATGGGCTCTTTGCTGTGTTTTGGAACTGCAGCTCTCTTGGCATTTTTAGGAAGTATTTATGATGAACTTCAACTGTTTTTGCAGATTGCAGGAACACTGTTTGGAAGGGCTCTGCATTTGCTGCTCTGCATCGAGGCAGACCCCCTGAAATGCCTGTGAACTATGGCACCCCACCAAATCTTGGTAAGCTCCTCTCACCTCTCCCCACTGCTGCTGAGCACATCTAAAATACTGGTTTTACACACAGAAAAAATTGCAGGTAGCACAAAACCTGACTTTATGAAATCTGAAAGTAATTTCTAGTAGCTTTTTAATATTAATGGCAATTGAATAAACCCAGTTTTTAAAACAGACATGTTTGAAACATGATGTGATTCCTCTGTGTTCTAGTGGAGGTGCATCGAGCAAAGCAATTAACTGGATATGCCAAGTTCAGCACTTCATTCCCAGGAAGTATGTACCAGCATGTCAAGATGCACAGGAGGATCCTTGGCCATCTCTCTTCTGTGTATTGTGTTGCATTTGACAGGACTGGACACAGAATATTTACTGTAAGTTGATGAAAATGCATCCAACTCTGAATATAGTTTTAGATGATGCAAGGGATAGAGATTGGGAATGGGTGTTGCGCTAAAACTTCTGGAGATAAACATCAGTGCTGGTAAAAGGCAGCTCCCTCTCTGTGCTTAAGTGGAACAATTTGCTGTAATTAAAGGTCAGAAGCATGTCAGAAGTTGTCCTTAATGAACATTTCTCTTTAGGGCTCAGATGACTGTCTGGTGAAGATCTGGTCCACTCACAATGGCAGATTATTTGCCACCTTACGAGGACATTCAGCAGAGATCTCTGACATGGCTGTGAACTATGAGAACACCATGATTGCAGCTGGGAGCTGTGACAAGATGATCCGAGTGTGGTGTCTGAGGACTTGTGCACCAGTTGCTGTCCTCCATGGGCACACAGGGTCCATCACCTCATTGCAGGTATGGGGCTTTTGAAGTGTTTCTGCATATTAAAAACTGAAATTATTTCTCTGTGCCTGCCTATGGGAGTAGTGAAATCTGAATGTGTAAATATTCATGTCAAAACTAAGTCAAATCACAGGATAAACCTGCTTAAAAACAAGTAAAATCCTTGTCTCTCTGGAATTCCTAAGTATTTAACTGAAGATAATGACAGGAATTCTTTTTCACTTAAAGATCACTGCATATAATACTTGAGTTGTTGGAACAGAAGGGAATTTCTGGGAAATATCCTGTCCTTCTGTTGTCTCTTACTGGAGACATGATTTGCTATTCTGTGTGAATGTGTTCTGATCCAGTATATTATTCCTACAACTTTTGGGATGTGGGTATTTGTTTTAATCTCAGAAATAGGAGTTATTTCAGACAAAGGTGTAATGTGTGTATTTTAACTTGGAGGTGGTTTGATACACGATGTGCTCTTGGTGGTCCTTTGGATTCAATCTGGTTTTGGCCTTTAATGCCTTAATTAGCACAGAAATTAGTAGCTCATTATGCAGGTTTGGGGTGTTTTCCAGTGAGACCAACAGCTTGTCTTGAGGGGTGAAGAGTGGCTTGTGGAGCTCAGTACAAACAAATAATTTTGAATTTTTCTCAAAAATGCTGCCTCAGAGAGTAATCTTCATACCTGCACTTTCTGTGGCATTCATTGCATTTTTTAGTTTGGTTGGTTTTTAATGTCTAAATATTTGCAGTGCTTCTTCTATTGCAGTGTGTGGATTTTTTAATTTAGGCTTTCTTAGTGATACCATAATTGCACTTTGTACAATTTATATGACTTTCCAATGTTGGTAATTGATGAGCAGTTTAAACAAGCTGTGTCTGTAAAGTTTTCTGAAGGGTAGCTCTGTGCATAGTAATAAATCCATGTCTTAAAGAACTATTTCTGAGGAATTCCCTTACAATTCCTGTAAAATTACATATGATGCTAAATTACACATTCAGACTATCTCGTATCTCATGCTCTGCTTAATTATTTTTAAACTACACCTGTCTATTCAAACTTCCCTTTTTTCAGTCTGCTGTGCTCATTATTTTATTCATTGACAGGATTTTCAGTGAATGATTGTGGTCAGTTAAAACATCAAACCCAAACCACTGAAGGAACTGGGTTTTTTAATGCAGTAATTGACACACAGACCACAAACTTACGTTAAAGTAGGGGAGATATTACTTTATAAACACTAAAAATGAGTTACCAACAACTGCTCCAGCAGCTTGAGGTGAAAAATCCAAAATAAATCAAGCTTTTACATTAACTTTTTGAGAAGTTCATGAACAATTGTTAAATCTCTGTTCCTGTGTGTGATTTTGCTTTCCTCTCTGCAGTTCAGTCCCATGGTGAAAGGCTCCCTGCGATACATGGTCTCCACTGGGGCAGATGGAACTGTTTGCTTTTGGCAGTGGGATACAGATTCCATGAAATTCAAGTATGTGAATGGTTTGCTGGTTAAGCTTTGTGCCATTCTGGGCTTGAGTAAAATAAGTCAGGTGGTTTTTACTCCACTGGGTTTTTGTGGTTATAAAAATACTGTGCAAATCATGTATTCAGTACTTATTTTAAAGCCATTTTAAAGTTATTTTAAAACCATCACCAGCTATATCTTTACAAATTAATGTTCTTCCATTGACTTGGGAGATTGGTTGGGAAATACAATAATTTCTGTCTTCACTAAAAGTACAAATGTACAAAAGTACAAAAAGGACAGCAGGACTGGCTGGAAATGTAAATATGTTGGCAAATATAATAAAACTTGGTGGTGGTGTTGGTTTTCCAGCAGTCCTGTAGTTTTAGGATGTTTCTTACAGAACTTGCATGCAGGATATGTATGTTCAGGATAGTTTGAAATGTTCAATATGTGATTACTCTTTGTACCCAAAAAAATTGATTACTACCAAAAAGAGCTCTGGTATGATCAGTGTGTGTCTGGTGTTGTGTCACATCATGGTAGTTGGTATAAAATGATTCATGTTTAAAGAAACATCCCTTTATGTTTTGAAATGTTGCTAAAAGCCAAGTTTTGGGTGGTGTGGCCTATTTCAAACATCTTTTCTTTTTAAGCACCAAGCCAGTGAAGTTCACAGAGAAGCCCAGGCCAGGGGTTCAGATGCTTTGTTCTTCCTTCAGTGTGGGTAAGTCAGGTGGAGTTCAGCCTTGTGATATCTTCTTTCCTCTCTTGTAACACTTGATTGTGACAGCTTTAAAATGAAGAAAACCTGCAGTTGTGAGTAAATAATTGCCCAGATGTGCACTGTTAGCTGTGACATAATTAAACCATGGGGCTTCCCTTAGCTAACAGTGAAAGACTGTTGAAGACATTGGTGATTTCACAGAAGTCACCTAATGTCTGTTTGCTTCTATCCATCTTTAGTGGAGTTTTTATTTTTGTTCAATTCCCTCGTGCAATGTCAAGGGTTATCAAAATGGGTTTTCTGACATCCCACAGTCACCAGCAATGGAAGTGGGTCCTGCCAGCAGGAGCTCCTGACTCAGTGCCAGGGGTGTTCATAAAGATCTTCCTCTTAAGGATCCAGAAATGGATCTTTAATGTGCTTCACCCCTGACCTGTAGTTTCCTTTCACTCAGTTCATGTGAATTTCAGAAATAAAAAGCAAGTCAAAGTGTAGGTTGTTAACATTGTCAGGACAGAACCCTGGCTTGTGTTGAGAGGGTGTTTTTGACATTTTGCTTGTTTGGTTTTTTTTTTTGACAGCACTTAGAGGCACATCTTGGAATTTCTGCCACCTCAGCTAAATACTGGAGTGCTTACACTGGTGTACTTCACTTGACTGGTTTACTCACATTTCAACCTAATTTTGATGCAGTTCACTGGCACAAATGAGGCACAGACTACAGTGAGAGTCATCTACATAATTCTGATTATCCAGAGCCATATTCCCCACCATTGAAGGCTTCTCTGTGCAATTTAATGTTAAAAGTTCCACTGTTGTCCTGAAGATGTATTTTAAAATCTTTGTAGCACCAATTTTTTTTTACTATGGCTGAAAACACTTTCTGGGGCAAGAAAGGGATTTCCTTCCACATATGTGTGTCAGTGGAAGAGCATAAAAAATGTGCCATTTTCCAAATAGTTGGGGGATTTTTTTATTTAAACCAGGCCTCTGAGAAATAGTGGTGACCTGTTTTAATTTCTTCCACAGCAGGTTAATTATTGCTTGATTTTTACAGGTGGGATGTTTTTAGCAACTGGCAGCACTGACCACGTCATCAGGATGTATTTTTTTGGCTCTGAAACACCTGAGAAAATAGCTGAATTGGAAAGTCATGCTGTAAGTAATTAGTTAATTAGTCATTTGAAGCAGCATTGAAGTCACAAGATGATTTTATGAGTGGATTTTTAGCAATGCTCTTAATTAATTTTTTTTGCATTAATGTTTCCTCTACTACAAAATCTGACTTTATTTTTGTTGCATTGATAAGGCTTGATCAGTACTTAGTTTTTTTATGTAGAGGAGACTTTTCTGCTCTAAGACAAAGTGTGATATCTAGTTTTCCTGCAGTTTTTATTGTGATAAAAATGTATAATTGTTTATTTTTTAAGGAAAGTGTAAGTAGGAGTAGGAACAGCAGATTCCTCACTATTGTAGTTGACTTATGATATTGCAAATATATTTAAATATGATTCAGTTGTCAGCCAGGTTATTTAATCAGTTAATCCTTCATGTTTAATTCAAGCAGTTTTTAAAAGATACATTTTAGATACATTAATGGTTAGTGAATTCTGGGAGGTGTTTGGATTTGGTTTGCCATGCAGTTGAAACTCTTAGAAATTACACATTTTATTTTTTCATTATTTCAAATTTTACTGAACTCACAATAGTCAAAAAACATACTTCCAGTTTAAAAAATGAAATTTCTAACAAACTCTACTTTTTCTTACAGGACAAAGTTGACAGCATTCAGTTTTCTAATGGTGGGGACAGGTATGTTGAAAAATGCTGAAATATGGCCAGAAAAAACATAATTTTGGAATTAAGAATCTATTACAGGATGTTCCCAGTAAAGAAAAATCTCCTTATTTAGAACTCAGAAGGGAAATTTTGGACTGATGCAGGAGCATAATTAAGCTTCAGCTGTTCCAGCTTTCTGTTTACCTGTGTTAGGTGATATTTTTTGCCTGGCTGGGGTTTTATTTACCTGGAGGAATTTTACCACTTTTTAATGTACCCAATGTGTTTGTGGCTTCGTAAATCTCCTTTTCCTCCTCCTTTCCTTTCAATTTCACTGAGTATTGTATAGGAAAAATGCTGTGAAAGTGGTCAAAAATAAATCAGAACCTTTTCCTCTGATTTGTTCTTGCCTCTACTTCAGCATCTGAAACTCTGCAATTACTTAAAATACATTAAAATCCTGTACTGAGGAGGAGATGAGGATGAATTTGTGAATTGAGTTACACTTTGGAACTTGCTTCTCTGTTCTTCATATTTTGACAACTTTATTCAGTTTTCCAGTTCACAAAAACTCTTTCCTGCTTTTCTGGAAAGAAAGCTAATGGAAAGAATTCTCTTGAACACAAATTGAAGATTTCACTTCTATCAGTCTTTCACTGCAAAATCTATGTTGTGGTGGTGTCTAACTCTAAACATACTTTAAAGCAAATTTTTGGGAAGATAAATGAATGAATTTTTAATACTTTTCAGGTTCATAAGTGGCAGCAGAGATGGAACAGCTCGGATCTGGCGTTTCGAGCAAGCAGAATGGAGGAACATTTTGTTGGATATGTCTGATCGACTGCTGGGGTAGGTGAAGTGTTCATTTCTTGGTTTCTTTTGTGTAAATTCAGAAAGATTGAAAAACTCAATTACTCAAATGTGAGAGTGAGAGCAGTATTCTGGTCAAGTTCTGTGGTCTTGGGAGGGGGTGAAATGAGTGTTCTGGTAATGCAATGGTTGCTGAGTTTGAGTCTCTGCTTTCATAAATTCTTAAGTGTTCAGAAAGCTCTCAAATGTGCTCTATACCAGGTTAATTTTACTGCCTCTTTTCAGGGGAAAAAGTGAACAGAAAGAATCTACCTTCTTTATCTGTGTTTTAGTCTGACACCTGGTGTGTCGTGGGAGAAATATTTTTAGATTAGTAAAAATAAAGTAGGTGGTGACCTATTTGCAGGAGAGGTTATGACATGGAATAGGTGGCTTTCCTCAAGGACTGATCTTGCTGACTATTCCCATTTTCTGCTTTTAAAAATGTGAATTAATGAAATGCTGGTGGCAGCAGGTCTGAATAATGTTATCAGAGATAAAAATCAGGGTGTTACATGGTGTTGGGTAAACGTGAAGGGGGAGTGATTTACAGGAGTACAGGAGCTCAGTAAGCTTCCATAGACACTGAACAGAAATTCATTTGTAGGTGATTAAATAAGATTTTGATTAAATTAATTGTAGGTGATTAAATAAAAAGCCAAACCTTGGGTATACCATTTGATTGGAGGGTGATTTCAGGCTTTTCCTGTGATGAAAAATACCATGAAAGAAAGCTGATTCTACAAAGGAGGAGTTATTAATATTTGAGATTTGACTGTGGCTATGTAGTTGAGAGTCTTTTTAAGAGAGGCCTCTGCTTGAAGTGGAATAAAGATAATCCCCTGTGAAGGTGTTTCAAGGAAAACTTACTCCTTGGCTTGTCTGGAAAAAGACTGAGGGGCAGTGTTACAGTATCCTATAAATGTAATTTGGGGAGAGAATAAGGAAATAGATTGAGGTTAAAACAAAATGTTATCTTTACTGTATTTCTGTTGGGACATATTAAAAAATGCTTAGCTAATGCAGAGATTGGCTTGGGAATCAGTTAGTTGGAAAAGCTGACTGTAAAAAGTCCAAAATTTTACAGGATTTATGTCAGGACTCTAATTGTAGAGGAGCCAAGATTCCATGAAAAAGGAAAGCCTTTTTGCCTTGCATCTCAAATGGGAAAGAGATTATCAAGTCCTTTAAAATTTAAAAATCCAGATTTGCTTTAAATGAAGAATTTTGTGGACAAAAGTTTCAACCCAAATTCTTCACTTCCTTTCTGTTGTCTGATTATTAACACAGGAAAAGAGATTACTGTATTTTGATATAGGAATGGGTTAATTAAAATATCAAATACATCTCTGACCTGTTTGACTTTTTTCAAATAGTGACACTTGTGCAGAAGAAGACAAATTCATGAAGCCTAAAGTGACCATGATAGCTTGGAACCAAAATGACAACTATGTTGTTACAGCTGTGAATAATCACCTGCTCAAAGTTTGGAATTCCAGTACAGGGCAGTTGCTCCATGACTTGGTGGTATGGAATTTTCCTTGCTTTTGGAAGATTTTCTTGGAATTGCAGTGACCATGTGCATGCTGAATTTATAATTAGAGCTGATTAGTCTTGGAAGCTCTGTATGGATGGTACAGCAAGTGTGGTGTTCCTTGGAATTCTTTTAACTAAAATTTGCTGCTTCCTCCAGTTTTGGACTTCCCCCATAAATAAAAGAACAAATAAATGTGGAATAAATAAAATTCTTGTGCAGTAATTTGCCCATTGAATAATTCACCATCCTTTGGCAAAAGCTTCATATTTCTACAGCTCTTGTTGAATCTAGAAAATTTTTACCTTTGGAATGTTCAAGTCTTTGTGGCTGCCTGGGGTTTAATTATCCAGAGAGGACAACACAGGCTTTGGGCTCTGTTGTGAATATGCTGCTGATGTGGATTTCCCTGGTTTCCCTGTGATGTGCAATTTTCAATTGCAGGGCCATGCAGATGAAGTGTTTGTCTTGGAGACCCATCCCTTTGATTGCAGGATAATGCTTTCTGCAGGCCACGATGGCAACATCTTCATCTGGGACATCACCAAAGGCACCAAAACAAAGCATTATTTTAACATGGTAAGAGCTTCTTTAAACACCATTTGTTATCAGCACACAGCAGTGTGTTCACTACCAGCTTAAGGAATTGCCACCAACACTCACACCCTTGCATCTTTAGGGGAAAAAAAAAACTCAACCAAACAGGAAAATCTTAACCAGCAAAATTTATTAATTAATTTTATTTTCTTAGAACTTTTTAGCATAGAATTTGCTGATTATTGCAGATTTTACACTGTTTTTTACTGAAGATCATTGTGTACTTCATTCATATTAATTGTTTTCCTCAGCTGAGGGGAGGTGCCATCTAAAAGGCTCTGGTTTTAGGCCATTGTTTCAAGACACTTGTGGACAGATACTTGTATTTTCCACAGGGTTACAAATTATATTCTTAGTACTGAATGCCACAGTGCTTGTGGGCTCCATTTGACACCTCACCATTAATCCTTTAAATTATGTTATTTTCTCTGAGACTTAGGTTCTGATCTAATGTTCATATAATTTTTTCATCCTTTTTCCCTGGTCAGTCAACAGCAAAGAGCCTTTTTTTTATTTTTAAGTTCTTAAATTCTCTGGGTTTGTCTAGAAAGTTGTTTAACAAAAGCAGTCTATATTAGCTCCAGTTTATTTCAAGCAGTGTGCTGACAGCTAAAAAGCCTCAAAAAACATGTTTATTTGTTTATTTTATTCACTGAACAGTAACTTTTTATACCTTCTAGTGCATCTTTTAGAATTGGTTCAGGACTTAAATTCAAGGGGAAGAAATATACTGAAGTAACAAAATTATTTGTGCCTTAATGGAGGTATTTAGGGAAATGCATGATGGCTTTTGATAGAGTAATTAATTTTGAATGCTTATGGTTTGCTCTGAAAAAATGGTCAAATAATCTTGACATTTTTTTCCTTCAATCCAGATTGAAGGCCAGGGACATGGAGCTGTTTTTGACTGTAAATTTTCACCAGATGGGCAGCATTTTGCATGCACAGATTCCCATGGACATCTGCTGATATTTGGCTTTGGCTGTAGCAGGCCTTATGAAAAGGTAAGTTCAGCTTTTTATCAGATCTTTGTATGGAGTTTCTAACTAAAATTGCATTATTACATTAATTAATTTAAGAGTTCATTTGTAAAAAATAATTTGTGTGGTTAGAAGATCTGAATATAATGGATTCCTTGATGTCTGTAAATTGTCTTGCTTATATGATCCTGGCACAGCAGGAAAAAAACCAATGTCTTAACATTCCCGTGGGAGTAGCTCCCAAGAATGTTCCTGGAATACATTTTCATCTTGGAGACAGCTAATTCACCTTCATAGTTCAACCTCAAAAATGCTTCTGTTTGTGATTTCTGCTGCTTTATCTTGCAGTTCTTTAGGCCTTTCCTCACTCAAGCCCAAATTCACTGTAGTTGATTAAATTAAGCAAAATTGAATTATTGATCCACCAATTTATCCTATCTTAAATTTTCGAATTTATCAGCCTGCTTCCTTTTTGTTTTGATAAATACACATTTCTTCTTTTCTTCACTTCCCCTCCATTTTTTTTGGGTTGCATTGCTAGTTCTATGTGTGTCATTTTAAAGCATTATTTTTTCCCTCCATTCTCAGCTGAATTTGAAACTTGTTCCCTTCATCTTTGCCATCACTGCTGGAAGCAGACATTCTGACTGTGATCTAATAGTTATGTAACCATTTTTCTTCAGCCTCATGGACTTTCAGTTGTAGAAAAAATCTTCAGGTGGATATAGATTAAGAAAGAAGTCGTGATTAGGAAAACTTTACTTTGATCTGATGTTGAGCTTTAGCCAAAGATTTTCTTGCAAGGAAACTTTGGGGCCACTCACGAGTTGGGCTTGGTGACTCTTGTGGGTCCCTTCCAACTCTGAATATTCTGTGATTCTGATAATGGTAGGGGAAAAATGCAGAATGAGAGATGAATATTTTGAAGTGTAAAACAGTACTTTGGCATCTGGTTACCTCAGCTTTTTGTTTTCTGAAAGAATTTTGTTGCCTGCAAAAGCATTATCAAAAGTTGCAGTACTGCTGAAGTTTCACTTAAATCTTTCTAATTGGGAACTTGCCCTTTTACCTTTAAGTAGATTTTAGGGACTTTAGTGCTTGTTCTTTGGAAAAAAGAATATGCTAAAGAACAAACTGCTAACATAAAAATAAAATTTCCTTTTAGATTCCTGATCAGATGTTCTTCCACACTGACTATCGGCCGCTGATCCGAGACTCCAACAACTACGTGCTGGATGAGCAGACTCAGCAGGCCCCTCACCTCATGCCCCCTCCCTTCTTAGTGGATGTGGATGGAAACCCTCATCCAACAAAATATCAAAGATTGGTGCCAGGAAGAGAGAATTGTGCAGATGAACATTTGATTCCTCAGCTTGGATATGTAGCAACAAGTAAGAATATCACTAAAGCTCTACATTCAGAAGTAGGTTATTCACTGGTTCCTAAGGGGACATCAGCAATTTAAAAATACCCTTTTTTTTCACTTGATATTTTGTATTTATGTTCACTACAGATGCTGGAAGGTCCTACAGTGAATACAATTTAAACAAGCAAAAAAAAAAAATCAGTTTTTCAAATGGGTGTTGCAGTTCTTTTCTGTGGGCAGTGATGTTCACAAACCGTTTGATTGTACATTCCATAAATGTCTTACTTGGAATAAATAAATGGAATAACTTCATTAATTTGATCTGTTCTACACTTGCAAGGTGATGGAGAAGTTGTTGAGCAGGTGATTGGCCAGCAGACGGTTGACCAGGATGATCCAGGCTTGGAGCCCAGCATTCTGGATGGGATGATCAGACAGCTGCAGCTGGAACAGGATCAGAGAACTGGAGCTGATCAAGAATCTGCTCCAAGTGGCCCCCAAAACGGGGAGGGAACACCCAGGAGAGGTTAGGACTGCTGATAAATTCTTCAGTAATTGTTCTGTCTCCATTTTTATTGTGCTTTGTGAAATACTGAAACAGGTTTTAACTTCAGTGTAATTTTGGGGACTGAGATTGCTTTAACATTGTGATACATGGTTATTTTTATTCATTAAAACACTGCTGCTCCTGTGATTAAATTACAAAGCCTTTCACTTTAAAAGGAAAAGGTCATTAATAACATGGAAAATATATACAATAGAATTTTTTGCAAATGTTTGACAATATAAGTTATTTTTGCATTCCTTACTTTTTGCAAAGTAAGTATTGTGCCATTATTCAAACTGGTTTCCCCTGTCCCTTCTTTACAGATTTAAACAAGACACTTTCCTAAGCTGTGTCTTTGTAGTTTTAATTATGTAGTTATATAATATAGATGAAAAAATATTTATTTTCTTACATAATTATATATTTAATTACATGCACTCAGCTCTATTTTAGAGCCTCACTGGCCTCAGAGCTGTCTGAAATAGTTCAGAAGAGCCCTTCTGTCACACCACAATTCCTTTCACTGGGAAGCGATTGGAAAGCCACTGGAATGTGGCACTCAGTGCTCTGGTCTGGTTGACAGGGTGGTCACTGGTCAAATGCTTGGAGGTCTTTGGATGTTGGAGGTCTTTTTCTGCCTAAATGACTCTGTGATTCTCATTCTGTTAAAATAGTAGCAGAAATAACCATTTTAACAGTCCTTTGTCTATCTCTCTGTGTTTTCTACAAGGCACATAATCCTCCAGAACTGATGCCTTGTGAATGCTGACCTAGAGCAGAGGTTAGACAGAGTTAAAGTAGGGATTTATTCAAAGGATCTCCTCCATGGATGCACCTTGGGCAGCACAAGAGCCCAGCCAGGGCTGCACCCAAGATGAACCAAAATGGTCCCAAAATGCACGGCCGCTCACGGGGGCTCTCCCTTTGATCAGTTCTGCTCCATTTGCACCTTGGAGTTCATTGTCCAATTNATCTGAAAAATAGAAAAGCTAGAACTTAAGGCATCACTGAAGGCTACAAGTCACATACTTACAGATAAAAATACAGAAATACAGCCTTTATTTTTATTTTTAGCAAGAATCTTCCAGTTCCCTGCAGTGTGGCAAAACCATTTTGATTTGTGTGTTTCAGCTTTCAGAAGGCCGAGTTTGGACATCCAGTCCCCGCCCAACATCGGGCTGCGGCGCAGCGGGCAGGTGGAGGGCGTGCGGCAGATGCACCAGAACGCCNAAGTGAGAAGGCCAGAACTGGACATATGGAGAATCTGAAAAATAGAAAAGCTAGAACTTAAGGCATCACTGAAGGCTACAAGTCACATACTTACAGATAAAAATACAGAAATACAGCCTTTATTTTTATTTTTAGCAAGAATCTTCCAGTTCCCTGCAGTGTGGCAAAACCATTTTGATTTGTGTGTTTCAGCTTTCAGAAGGCCGAGTTTGGACATCCAGTCCCCGCCCAACATCGGGCTGCGGCGCAGCGGGCAGGTGGAGGGCGTGCGGCAGATGCACCAGAACGCCCCGCGCAGCCAGATGGCCACCGAGAGGGACCTGCAGGCCTGGAGGCGCAGGGTGGTGGTGCCAGAGATCCCCCCCAGCTTGCTCAGGTCTGTCTGCAGCCTGCAGGGGATGGCTGGAGAGGCTGCCTAGAGCAGAGGCTAGGCAGGGTGCAAGAGCCTGGCAGAGGCTACGTCCACGATGGACGATGGTCACAAGTTTTTTTGGCAGATACAAGTTTGGTCTATTTGCTTATCAGAGGTTAATTGTCTAATTACAGCTTCAGGTAATGAAGTCATATCCCTCTGGTTTGCTTCTCCCCCCAGTTCACTTTTGTTTATACTTTTGTTCCATCCCCAACTGCTCTTGGGCAGTGCAAGAGCCTGGCAGAGGCTACATCCACAATGGACGATGGTCACGAGTTTTTTGGGCAGATATTAGTTTGGTCTATTTGCATATCAGAGGTTAATTGTCCAATTACAGCTTCAGGTAATGAAGTCATATCCCCCTGGTTTGCTTCTCCCCCCAGTTTACTTTTGTTTATACTTTTCAGGGCCTGAGGCAGCTGGTGTAACCTTGGTTTCCAGGTCCAGAAGGATTGTTTAGTCTGACCAAAATGTGAAGAGAGCTAACTAGCATTCTATANTTCAGCTTTCAGAAGGCCGAGTTTGGACATCCAGTCCCCGCCCAACATCGGGCTGCGGCGCAGCGGGCAGGTGGAGGGCGTGCGGCAGATGCACCAGAACGCCCCGCGCAGCCAGATGGCCACCGAGAGGGACCTGCAGGCCTGGAGGCGCAGGGTGGTGGTGCCAGAGATCCCCCCCAGCTTGCTCAGGTCTGTCTGCAGCCTGCAGGGGATGGCTGGAGAGGCTGCCTAGAGCAGAGGCTAGGCAGGGTGCAAGAGCCTGGCAGAGGCTACGTCCACGATGGACGATGGTCACAAGTTTTTTTGGCAGATACAAGTTTGGTCTATTTGCTTATCAGAGGTTAATTGTCTAATTACAGCTTCAGGTAATGAAGTCATATCCCCCTGGTTTGCTTCTCCCCCCAGTTTACTTTTGTTTATACTTTTCAGGGCCTGAGGCAGCTGGTGTAACCTTGGTTTCCAGGCCCAGAAGGATTGTTTAGTCTGACCAAAATGTGAAGAGAGCTAACTAGCATTCTATATAGAGTTCAGTGATGCACTAATGCACTACACAATCTGAAAAATAGAAAAGCTACAACTTAAGGCAGCACTAGGGACAGCGCAGCAGCTTGATTTGTCTAAATTAAGTGCTGTTACACCAAAGCTAGAATGGATGCTGTTGGAATAGTTCAGTGTTGTGGGCAGATGTGCTAAAAACTTGTAATTGTAAGGTCCATTCAATGAGAAGAAGGGAGAGTTGTCCAGTTGAATGATTTTCCCCTATTTCAATATTTTAAGTCATCTCCAGGCTAGCTAGATCACCTAGATTCTTGCTTTCTCCAAAATAAAAGATAGAGATTGAATTCATTTCCGTGGAAGAGTTGGGTGAGATTGTGCTCTCTGTGAGACTTTTGGAGGTGATGAGTTATAACCCCTTGAAATGCTAAACCAGTTGCTTTCAAAAGTACTACCAGTATTGATCTGTGAAAAGGAGAATTAGTAGCTAAACATCTCTGTTTAAAGCCACAACCATAGGTGCTACCACATCTCTGAGGGTTTTAAGAAGCATTCCCAGTGTTGGGAGGTAGAGTGATTGCAAATGGAAAAATGTGAACTAAAAATGAGGTTGAGAACGTAGATTATATTTTGATGTTTGGAAAGAAGACTTTCTTAGCATCCATATTGTTTACTCTTACCTGGAAATGATAGGATGGTTTAGAGTTAACTGAGCAACAATAACATCTGAAATTAAAAATGGAATGGAATTGGGTGTGAGAGAGATCCCTTAAAGAGACCAGCATTGTCAAAACAGGTGTAGAATTAGATTTTCATGGCTTTCTTGTAGGAAACAGGAAGAATATCGGATTGCAAAAGGGGAAGAAGAGAGAGATCTTTATGCAACAGAGAATAAAAAGTCATTGGAGTCACTGGAAAAGGTACGTGGCAGCTTCTGGAAAAGTGAGCATTCTGTGCCCAAGGACAAGAGGTGGTGTAGAAAATTAAAGCAGAGGTGTCTAGTATGTCTTCCAAGGACCCTGATGATTCAACTCCCAATTATTGCAGGACAAGGCTTGATTTATTTTTATGGATACTTGGAATTCTTTTTGCTTTCGGTCTTGCCTGCTTCTATGTGAGGTGTTCGGCAGTAATTTTTAAAGGCAGGATGGCTTTCAGGCCATTCTGGTTTGACTGCAGTTACACAGTTATTGCAAGTCCAGCTAAAGCACTGAGAGCATTCAAGGTCCTGTACTTGAGGAATCACAGGTTGTGTTGCTGTTCCTTGTCATTTTACTTTAGATAACAATGTTTTGTCTGTGGGGAAAGTCTTCCTCCTTTCAAGTGCATTTTTCATCACCTGTTTTGTGGGAGAGATTGGCAAGAAGGAAACATTGTTATTGTGTTCCTTTTATAAGCCTGTTGCCTGATTTGCTGTGTCTTAGAGTACAAAACAATTTGACACAAGAATTCTGCATGATCCCCTTTACTGAGGGGAGCTGGGGTTTCAAACAAGGTGGTCTTTAAGGTCCCTTCCAACCCAAGCCATTCTCTGCTTTTATAATTGCACACTGTAGGCAGTTAATGTCTTGATTCTGTAAATCCATTTGTCAAGTGATGTGAATGAAGCTGTCACAGTAGTTTATAAAGAGCAATTTCTTAGAACAACTAATAAATCTTAAATTTGGAACAGCAAATTTTAAACTTTGGGCTTACATGAAAATTATTTCTTGTGAAAGGGAGTTTTAACTTAGTCATGCTGTTTCAGTTTTTGCATTTAGCAGTGCTTTTAGCCACCCTTTCCCCCTCATAAAAATTTGCCAGATAAATATTTTTATTTAACTCCTGTCCTTTCCCTTCTTTATAAATTAGAGTGACTCTGAGTCTTCATTAATCCAGTCGAAGCGTCGACTGCACAGACGGAAATATTCCAACTACAGAACACGGAATAACATTGAGCAGCTGGAGTCTTCTGAGGAGGAGAGGGACAACTGCTTCGGCTTGATAGAGCAGGTGAGTTCTACTCTGAGTTTGGATTTTGAACTTGAGTTGCTCAATAAATGAAACTTCATGTAGAATGTGCCTTTTCTCTGTTAAAGAAGCAAACAAGAAACTCCCACCCCTTCCTTTTCCAGGGAAAGTATTTCTGTAAGCATCGTCATTGTTGGCACTTGTCAAACCTGTTGTGTTGCTTTAATAAGGACATTTTTTCCTGTCAGTTTATAAATGGCTCAACTGGTTTTGCTGAGAATCTTCTAAATCAAATCCACAGCCCATGTCAAAAATCTGATGGACAATTGGTTGGCTTCAGGTGACATTTGGAGTTTAGATGTGTTTTAATGTTTTTCTATGGAAATTTTGAAGGTTCTTGCTAATGTGATTCTTCCACAGGGTTTCTTCCTCTGGCCTGGGGTGACACAGGACTTTGTGGGTAGCAGAAGCTTTTTGTTTGTGTCTGATATGTTATCAGACTGTAAATGGGTGATAGGACTGCCCTTGTTTTGCCTTACCCACAAGGAAATAGTTTTAAACTGGGAAAAGGAGAAGTGGAAGGAGCAGAGAAGCTCAGACTTGTTGGAGCAGTCACTTTCTTAAGGAAGAACAGTGGACAAAAGAGGGAGCATATTCAGGAGATTAGGAAATCTTGCAAGTAAGATGGTCCTTGGAAATGGACTCTCCTTTCCTTGCCTCTTAATAAAAGAATGTCAGTGTGGCTAAAAACAATAAATCATTTAAGTTGAATGTAAAGTTCAGTGAGTACTGAACTTTGATATTGTATTGTATCATCTGCACAGTGTATGAGTAGGTTTTAGTGAGAGGACTCTCAGCTTTGTTACTCTGAAAATGACAATCAGTTGGACTAATTCAAACATTTGAAGCTACAATTGAAATCTCATGGGATTTTCTCCTATTTTTAATTTTTTTGCTTGACAAAATACACCTTGACACATGAGCCATGCATTACACTGACTCTGTTATAAAAAAGACATTTAAAACATTATATTAATGCAAATAGTTGATGAGCAACAATCAGGAAATTAGTAAAGTCATAATGTATTTTGGTGTATCTCTAGTGTTGCATTTAAATACATGCATAAGTACTCTAATTAGTACTTGGTCAATCAATTGATACTAAAAGGAGGTGGGGGGAAAACCCCTCAACTTGCATAACTAATGAAAAAAAATCATAGCAGTGACAGAACATTCCCTTGTTGTGTTTGGAGAGAAGATGTGATTGTTTTTCTTGATCTGTTCCTTTTGTAATGTAAATTCTCCCCTGTCAGATTTTATTATGTACTTTACATGGCCTGATTACTTTTATTTCCATTTTAACAACTTTTTACCAAACTTCTTTAAATTTGATAATATAGACAACATGTTTTTACGTTTCAGACTCTTAAAATATGGGTTTGGCTTGAGTTTGTCTTTTTAAATTTAGGAAGCTGAAGAAAGTGAGGGCTCTGGTTCATCTGATGAAGAGGAAGAGTGGAGAAGTGACAAGAAAAGCAACAGTAATAGTTCTAGGTAAAGTGAAGAAACACATCCCATAATGAGTTTTACTTGAATGTTGACAAATTAAGAGTTGTGTGAAAGCTCTGTCATGCTTCAGATGTGATCATATGATAATAATAATAATGTAAATAATAATCATATAAGGTATAATTCATATACTCCACTGACACATTGTATTGTTATTTACTGTTCCATTTCACTAAAACATTTCTATTTTTTAATGTAACTCCAAGTCTCTTTGCTTTTTTTGTCAGATGGCAAAGAGATGAAAGTCTGGAATATTTCTATAGTATGTTTTGATCTGGTTTTGGAGGGATTAAAGATTTCATTTTGGAAATTTTTTTCCTTATTTCATTTGGGAAAACTTTTTTTTCCTTGCTCTTAAAAATTTTTTTGAAAAATCTGAATTTTTAAGAGTTTGTGGTTTTATGTAGAGCTGTTATAAATTAAGTTTTTAATCACTTTACTGTGGCTATTTTAGATAATCTTAGAATTTTGTAGTACTAGAAATAAAGAATACTCAGAGAGAATGATGGTACTCAGAGATCCACTCAGAGTGGATGGGTAGCTGAGATTTGGATAAGTGTAAAGACTTTAAGCAACATTTGATTCGCCTGTTCCTTAGGGAGGGCTCCTAATAAGTCCAGAATTCCATTGCACAAATTTCTTGAATAAAATTACTGATTTTAGGATTCACCAGAGTTCATTTGTTTAAAGAAATATGCTTTGAAATACTGGATTCTCCCAAAAATTAAGCTCCGAGTGAAGTAATGGCTACAGGAGGGCAAAGTTGCTTTCAGCACCACTTTCTATGTGGTATTTTTCTGAGGGAGTTGAGTGTTCTGAAGCAGTGAGAGCTGGGTTGTGTTTGTGTTTCCCTGCCCCGTGTGGACAGTGACTCCTCGAGCAGATATTCCGACTGGATCGCGGATGCCGGGATCAACCTGCAGCCGCCGGTGCGCACCTCGCGCAGGAAAGCGCTGCGCTACTGCAGCACCTCCGAGGACGAGGTGTCAGCTGAGAAATCCTCTCCTCCCAAGAGGAGAAGGAGGAAGAGGAGGAAAAAACCCAAACCAAAAAAGCAGGAGGAGGTACAATTTTCATTTTTTTTCTACACAATCTTCATTTCTCTCTTGGGGTCTTCATTAGAAACTACTAAAATAATTATTACTGCCATCAGCCAAGGATCTTTGTCAGCACACACAGGGAACCTGGAATTGATTTGGGACCATTCCCAGTGTGAGGGATCTGCTGATTTGTAGGGAAGAATCTGCATTCCAAGTGAAGGTGCTTTCATTTTCCAAATGAAGAGGGTTCTCAAGGTTGATGGTGTTAAAGGGGAAATGTGTTCACTAAATATCAGCTCAGAATATCAGCCTTTTCTCAAGGCATAGAACAAGGGGGAAGGCTTTAAACTGAAGGCAAGCAGGGTTAGATTAGATTAGGGAGGAATTCTTGACTCTGAGGGCGGTGAGGCATTGGGACATGTTGTCCACAGAAACTGCGGCTGCCCTATCCCTGGAAATGTCCAAGGGCAGCTTGGACAGGGCTTTGGAGGAGCCTGGGATAGTGGAAGGTGTGCATGCTTGGGGCAGGGCATGGAACAAGATGATCTTTGAGGTCTCTTCCAACCCAAACCATTCTGTGACTCTATAACTTGTTTAAACTGTCTAGTTTTTTACCTGTTCTAATGCATAGGGGACACGGTCACTGCATTGCTGGTAGCAATTTATACTTAGATTGAATAATTAATTTTTTTGTAAGTTACAATAATTACTCTATTTTAAGCTACTGATTTTTTTAAGTTAATTTAAATAATCACCTTAAATTACAATAACTACTATAAGTTGTTTTTTCTCATAAAGGAACAAACAAATTCTTTTTTTTAAGCCTGGGATAATTTTGTTATGTTTGGTCTGGTTTTCTCTCTATCCTTTCACTTCCTTCTAAGTAGAATCAAACAGTTTCTTGCAGCTTGAATAATTTTTAATTGTGTACTGTCATCTAAATTATAAAACTTTCTGCTAAGGCCTGCATAATAATGATGTGCTCACTCAAATCTCCAGATAGGAAAGGAATGTTTAGTGTTAGAATTACAAACACAGTTACAACTCAAGCAAAGCCTTGGAGGAATTCTGCTGATACTGTTTGGAAATGCTGTAGATTAGTTCTTTATAAGTTAAGGTGTTGTGTGCCAAATCAAAATGGAATTATTTGTTTAGAATTCATGTCCATTATGTCTGATTTTGTGAAGGCTGATGCTGCAGCACAACCACTGAACTTGGAGCTGTCCTATGACTGGCACCCTCCAGTCTGGATCACAGACACGGCTCTCCGCAGGTCCCCGTTTGTCCCTCAGATGGGGGATGAGGTAGGAACAAGGATTAAAATCTTGCAATGCTTGTGATTATTATAATTGCTAAATACAGGAAAACATTCACTGTTTGGGCTTGTTGGGGTGTTTTTTAGGTGATATATTTCCGACAAGGGCACGAAGCTTACATTGAAGCAGTGAGAAGAAATAATATTTATGAACTGAATCCACACAAGGAGCCTTGGAGAAAAGTGGTGCTTAGGGTAGGTCTGCACTGAAGGTTCTGTGGGTTTCTGACAGAGTCTGTGACTAAAGCTTTTTATTATTCTGTTTGCCAGATATGGATTTGTGAGGTTACTAATGTTTTCCTATGGGGAATGTGTGCAATTATCAGATTGTCTTCAGAATTTTCTGTGGGAAGCCAAATGACAGACCTGTGTTAAAATCCTAAGGCTGAGAGACTGCATTTCACTGAAATCTCAAATCTCATTTCAGTATTTTGCATGTGGGTACAGTTGGTTAATTCATGTTAAATTAACAGTTCTGTGCATGGTCCCTAAGACAAAACTTGCTGAAGCTGTTTGTTGTTACCTGTAGGATCAGGAATTGGTAAAAATTGTTGGAATTAGATACGAAGTTGGTCCTCCCACGTTGTGTTGCCTCAAGCTTGCCTTTATAGATCACGCCACTGGGAAACACACAGACAAATCATTTTCCATCAGGTATGTGCAGTTTTAGTTTCCTGAAAAGTGTTTAAGAATATGTTTTTCTTCTTCCTGAAGCCCTTTGGCACACGTGAGTGATGGTTTTTTTAATCCAGATACCACGACATGCCAGATGTTATCGACTTCCTTATCTTACGTCAGTTCTACGACGAAGCCCGGCAGAGGAACTGGCAGGCCTGTAAGTGTTTGCTGAGTGTTGGACTGAACAATTTTGAAATCACAAATGTGTCCTTGGCTAATTGCTGCATGTGCTGTTTGTAGGGTCAGAGGGGTCTCTGGGAGGCAAGAGTCAGAAATTTGAACCTTGGAGGGACTGCAGTAGATGTAAATACAGTCACCAAAACACATATCCAGACTGTTCTGTTCCCTTTTTTATTTTAAAGCTTAATAACAGACATGCATGTCAGTGAGTCTAGAACTTTAATTATGGGGAGAAATCAAGCAGTACAGTTATCAAAAGTTTTTCTGATTGCCTGTGGCAGCCACAGAGTTAAATCCTTCTCTCAGCAGAATGTCTGTGTTTGCTGCAGCCGACAGGTTCCGCTCCATTATTGACGATGCCTGGTGGTTTGGGACAGTGCTGGGTCAGGAACCTTATCAGCCTCAGTATCCAGACAGTCACTTCCAGTGTTACAGTGTCAAGTGAGTACACAAAGATTTGATTTCCAATGTCAGTAGAGTGCCTTTGCTCTTACACAACTGCCTCATTGCTATGAGAATGTATAAATTGTTCACTTAAATTATTTTACTCCTGGTATTGTCACTTCTTAATGGTTTTAAGTTGCTGCTGTAGCACAGTGTGGATATGTAATAACTTGTGGCAACTTGTTAATGAGTAGTAATATGGTAAAAACAGTTGTGGACCTCTTCACATTTCCTGTACTGAGTAATTCTGGGTCCCTTCCATGAAGCAGGCAATGCAGTTTTCTGTGAACCTTAATTATTGGTCTGCACTGATAATTGATTTGGGGGTGCTGAATCTCCTCTGTGATTGCTGACATCAAGGTCCTTATGCCTCAAGTCCTCACACTTTGTCTTTCACATTGTGCACCTTTTTTCATACCAACAAAGAGGCCTTCACACAAAGGAGGGGAATGGTAAACAAAGATATCCGTGGACTTCAGTGTTCAGACTCTGGATATTGACCTTGTCCTGCCCTGTCCAAGCTGTCTGGAATATAATCACAGCATGGTTTGGATTGGAAGGGACCTTAAAGATTGTCTTGTTCCACCCCCTTGCCATGAGCAGGGACACCTTCCACTACCCCAGGTTACTCAGAGGTCCAGACAGCCTGGCCTTGGACACTTCCAGGGATGAGGTAGCCACAACTTCTTTGGGCAACTTGTGTCAGGGCCTCACCTCCCTCAGAGTCAAGAATTCCTTCGTAGTATCTAATCTAACCCTTCCCTCCTACAGCTTAAGGCCATTCCCCCTTGTCCTTCACTCTGTTGTGAAGGTCCCTCTCCAGCATTCTTGTCACCTCCTTTAGGCACTGAAAGGATAATTCTGGGATTTTGCTTAGTTTGGTTTCCCCCAGCAAGGGAGGACTGTTAGGAGAATAAACAGTGAATATTCAATATTCCTATTTCCATCAAGCCCAGAGATAATTCCCATGTCTTGTACAGTACATTTAATAGTCACAGTTTCAATGTTGGAGGACTTCTTAATTGCTTTTTCACTCAAAGGCTTTTGAACCTGTTGCTCACCACAAAGAAGGGAAATTTTATAGCTAATAGACAATCTGAGACTGCCAAGGCTGTGTTACATGTTTTGGTTCCTTGTCTCATCTACTTGTCTTCTCTCTCAATGATTTTCCTTGGTGGAAAGGTGGAAGTAACTCCCAGATTAAAGTTCTTGCCTGTTACCTTCCCTTCCATGTTCCATCCATTCCATGTGTTTTGTTGTGTACCACAGATGTTCCTTAGGAGCAAGTTCAGGTGGGCTTTGGATTTTTCTTGGCCAGTTCCAAATCAAGTTCCCAATTATGAACAAAAGCCTGGTGCCAATTTCCTGGGCTCCTTTCTCCTGTGAGACCTAAAGGATATTTCAGTATTTTAATGCATCAGCCTTTAACAGAAAAGTCTAGAGCTGCTTTGAAGGAAGGAATGCTGTGTTCCTTAAGATCCTTTTCCAAAAGGACTTTATTCTTCCTGGCCTCACAAACAGCTTTTCTACAGCAGAATCCTAAGATAGGTGTATGAAAATATCTGGTGTGTTTGGCAGCTGTATTTAGGTTTTGTGACTTGGATGGGTGTGGGAATCCAGCCAAGTCAATTTTTGTCACACTTACTTCAATTTATCACTGTTACTGTTGTATGGAAAATAAATGAATTGAAGATAATTTTCAATTTTTTTGTTATTGTATTGGCAAGACAATAATAGGTGTTTGTGTAGAATCAGCTTGATTTATTATGAAGTTGCATCACCTGGATGAGTGAACTTAAGCAGAACTAAGTGGGGCTTAAGCTGTACTAAACTCTTGATGAAGTCTTACATGCAAAATTATGAATTAATATATCCATTTGTGAATATCAACAGCTTGTGAA
Source organism: Ploceus nigricollis (assembly GCA_013399945.1). Classification (NCBI taxonomy): domain Eukaryota; kingdom Metazoa; phylum Chordata; class Aves; order Passeriformes; family Ploceidae; genus Ploceus; species Ploceus nigricollis. Next base: position 353,441 of record VXBC01004522.1, read on the forward strand.
GTATTGTACCATAACTGGGGAGGAGAACTGAACAGATCAACCTTTAGGACTCCTAGTTCATAAAAATCAAACAGGCTGAATGATCCAAGTTTTCCAAGGCATTGCGAAATCCAAAACAGTGGAAAGCTGCTCTTGCCAGAGCAGGGGTTCAATTATAAAATACTCTGAGCATGATCATTGCAGTTTCCAGTTGGTTTGAAATAAATACACAGGAGGCATTAGAACAAATATCTGAGTTTATTAAGGCATCAGAAGTAGACCTAGGAATTTGGAGAACTCTGACAGCAAACTGCTGGCAAAGCTCTGGAGGGAAATTGGTGAACTGCAGTCTGATCTATTGGTTTCTGGTATGTGCTTGTAATAAAAAATAAAAATGGGAACATAAGGATTAACCCAGCTGTAGGAAAGATCCAGCACTCCGTCTGTACAGGGTACTTCTGCCTGCCTGCATCAGTGAGGTGTGAAGCTGATCCAGTCAGATATTTCTTACCTTGGAAATAGCAAAATACATTGGTATTTTATGTATTTTAAAAAACGTGTAAAGATCTGCCCAAATGTGGTGGGATTTGGAGAGATCTCAGAATGATGTTCACACCTCATAGCTCAGTATCAGAGTGACTATCCAGATCTATCAAGAGCACTTGTGTTGCTTTTGCTTTGTCTTGGACCTTAATTAACTTCAGTTTCTTCATTTTATATTTATTCTTTTCTTTGTCTTAATGCCCTCTGCCTCATAAATTGAAGTGCTGATGTGTGAAATGTCTCACTTCCTGTTCTTCCTTAATCCATGGACTTAAATCCCCTGTGTCTTCACAAATCAAATCTCAAATCTTCCCCTTGATGCTATCTCACTTTTCCAAATGTTCAGCTTATTTTTCTTCATCTTCTTGATACAGGCTTTGTCAAATTGATTTAGGTATTGGGTAAGTTGCATACAACCAAAATCAGGAGCACAATTTTAATCTGAAATTGATCAGCAAGAATGTTTCCTTTTTGCTGATTGCAGACCAAAGCCTTTCTTTCTGTACATGTTTATACAGTGTATTTTGTCAATACCTACAAATAGCTGTCATTTAAATGTGCTTATAGCTGAGATTTAAATATGCTTGGAGGGAACACTTCTGAGTCAAGGTAACTTTAAATTATTATTTTTTTTTTTTACTTGGTGAATCAGATGGGACAATGGCGAAATTGAAAAGCTGAGCCCGTGGGACATGGAACCAGTCCCTGATAATGGTAGGTAGAAACCATTTAATACAACAGCTTGATGTGCTTCTCCCCCTTTCCAGTTCCTTTATTTCATGCAGGTAGTGGACCTGAGGTGATTCCTGTCTTAAAGACAATCTTGATTCAGATTTAGTGAAATAATTTGAATATACCTGTATTTTTTCCTTTTGCATCTTCCAGAGCAATTTTGAAAAAAATATTTTAAATGTGTAGCTCTGACTTATGGACTAAAGCCTGCTACTTCCAAATGGCAGGTTTCCAAAAACATCTCAAATTTCAAACTATGAATTTGTTGTAGTATACTATAATACAAGGGGGTGTAAGAAGAATGTAAATAAAATAATTTCCAGTCAGCAAACCCTTACTGCACATAGTTTAAAACCAACAATTTATAAAGTTTGCCAGTCAAATCCAGATTATCTGTAAATAAAAGAGTGGAATTTGTGGTTTGTCTTAATATTTCACTTTTCCAGTACTTGTCAGTACCAGCTGGGAGGGGGGAGGAAAGTTTGGGAGATACTGAGGAAGCAGTTACTGTGAATAAGCTATCACAAAGGTAATAAACTTAATTCAAAACTGCAGAAAAACAGAATTTAAAACATTTTGCTGTTAGTATCCATTTGGTATAATTTTTTTTCCCACAGCCTTAGCATTAAACTCTACTTCAAGGCAAGAATTTTTTTGTCAGTTGAAAGCATACAATTATTTAATTACTGTGAATGCTCAACAATTTATCTTATTCTCACTCCTTCCCCAATTTGCTCTCTGTAGTTGATCAGCCTGAAGAATTAGGAGCAAGTGTCTCTGTGACTTTGGAAGAGGTGGAGAAGCTCCTGTACAAGCCCCAGGAGGGGGAGTGGGGGATGAAGTCCCGTGATGAGGCCTGTGAACGGATTATCCGTGGGATTGATCAGCTCATGACTCTTGGTGAGTGTGAGCTGAGCTTCAGGTGCTTTTCTCCTGATGTTACACTTAGAAACAGCCTGGAATATCCATGGCATCCTTTGAAAATTCCCTGTGATAAAGTACTTCAATGAGCAAATGTTTTTCTGTGCAGTTCTTTATGTTTGTACTGAGATCTTTGATTTTGTACATCATAGGTTTTATAACACCCAGCTCACTTGTCATGGACCTGCAGGCTTTGAAATAAAATCTCAGAATGGCTTGGGTTGGGAGGGACCTGAAAAACCAGTCCAGTTCTGCCATGGGCAGGGGCACCTTCCACTATCCCAGGCTGCTCCATGCTCCTGGCCTTGGGCCCTGCCAGGGATCCAGGGGCAGCCACAGCTGCTCTGGGCACCCTGTGCCAGGGCCTGCCCACCCTGCCAGGGAACAATTCCTGATTCCCAAGATCCCATCTAACCCTGCTCTCTGGCAGTTTGAAGCCATTCCCTGTGTCCTGTCCCTCCAGCCCTTGGAAATTGTCTCTCTGTGTCTTTCCTGTCAGCTCCTTCAGGCACTGGAAGGCCAAAAATGAGGTCAAACAGTTAAATTTTGCTGTTCTTGCTGTTTCTAACCAGACATCTCAGCAGCTTTCGCTGGCCCAGTGGACCTGTGCACGTACCCCAAGTACTGCACGGTGATCGCGTACCCCACGGACCTCAACACCATCCGCACCCGCCTGGCCAACAGGTTCTACAGGTCAGTGCTGCAGGCAGAAACTCACCTGGGGACTCTCTTCACAATTCAAATAAACCCTGACATTCTTTCTTTGAGAAATTCACTATTTGAAATCACCAAATATTAAAAAACTCCCTGAAGTTACTTCAGTACTGATGACAATTCAGATTTTGAAGTGCTGTCCTTCAGTTTCTTTGACCTTGAAGAAAGTTAAGCTCTTGCTATTTTCAGAAATGAGCTTAAACACAAGAGGTGAAATGTTAAATATAAACAGCAGCATTTTAAATGATAAAAACTTCCAGAAGATAATGAGGAAAGAGTGTAATGATGACAGCGCTCTGGTTGGCTGGATGTGTTGGTCAGCCATAGCTTGAAAATAAATTTAAGTATATTCTTCATCTGGACCTGCATTCAGTGTGTCTGTAAATAGAGTGAAGGGACATTAATAGTGATTTCTCCTGTATAAGATGGAAAATATGTCTTGGGAAATAATTGGAAATTCTGTAGGTGAGGAACTGTAGACTTGAGGTATCTCAGGTATAAGGAATTGGGAAAATGAGTTGTAAAAATGAAATTACAGGTTTGTGGCTGCTCATTTCTATCAAGTTATAATTTCAATTTGTAGCAGCTTCTCAAATCTGTCATTTTACAGGGGCACTGTTTTCAGTGGTCAGTTGACCTCAAAGCAAGGTCTTCAAGGGAAAACAGGGACATCCTAGCTGAGATTCTTTAAAAATGTGATAGAACAAAGCTCTTGTCACTCCTTTTTAACTGCTTGTGCTTTGTATTTATTAATTAAAAGCTCCGATACAACTCGTGTTCCATTTCTCAGGGCTTTGTAACAAGCAGCTTCTGATATTTCCAGAAGGAATGTGATAATTTAGTGTAGTGATTAAATTATACTCTTTCCCCTCCTTTTGAATAAGTCAAATGTAAGCTTTTTAAAAATGCTTGTGTTTTTAAAGATTCCAGGAAATCCTCAGTCCTTGGAATGATTTCAGTGGTGTTTTATGATTTAGGGATAACAAATGTTAGTGCTTACTTGGCCAGCTGAATTAATTGAGTTTATATCACAAACTGTCTAAGGATGAATTAGCAATAATGAGTTGGGAAATGAGTGATGAAAGATGTGCATTGTTGGTTTTGCTTCCTTGGGTTTTCCATGTGAAGGAAAAGTTTGAGACTGCCCTAAAGGGACATAAAACAGAGCACATCTAAATCTGATATGGAGTGAAAATTACAGAGATAATAATTTTTGCTGGTTTTAAGCTTTTCTTTAGTATTTAAGATGCAATATTTTCTAATTTGAAGGAGAATTTCAGCATTGGTTTGGGAAGTCAGATACATTGAAAGCAATGCCAGAACCTTCAATGAGCCTGGGAGTGCTATTGCCAGAGCTGCAAAAAAAATCACCACCCAGCTCCTAAAGTTCATCAAGTAAGTGGCATTTTAATGTAAATAATGCTTGAATCCTGGTGCTTTGGAACAGTGGAATGTAAAAACAGCTCAGTATCCCTTTGTGGTGAGCCCTGCTTTGACTTTTTCAGTGCACTGGAAGGACAGGTGTCTAATTCTGGGTGTTACCTTTAATACTGACATGTTTAGCTTAGTGGGATTTTACCTTTTTCCCTGGTGTTACAGTCCCAGAATGTCACTTGAGATTGAGTATGTTAAGTAGCTCAGCCTGTAAAATGTGACTTCTGTGCTGTCCTGTATAGAAGTTCCTGTTGTAGCTTGTCTGACTTAATTGAAAGGTTAAAATAAACTGAGAGGTTTATTTTGAAATGAGTGTGGACAGCCTTCCTGCAGCTGGGCAGGCCCCTTTCAAACCCTTAATCCTGATTTTTATATTCCATTTAATACTCAGTTACTGTCTTCCCTTTTATATGGAGCACTTGGTTGTGGCTGAGTTTAATTTAGGAAACAACAACAGCTCTGCTTTTGCTATTCCAATAACAGAGATTTAATTGCATTGCAGTGACCAGGACTGTACAAATATTTTTGAATTATGTAGCACAACAGATGATGAGCAAGATTGTCATGATGCTGATCTGGTAAGTTGTGGTTTTTTTGTGGAAAATTCCAGTAATTTATGGTGATAAGAAAATACCAGCAACCTTCAAATATTGTTGGTAAAATTGCTGAGTTATTTACATAGCTAATACAAACATGGGCTATATTAGGAATTTTTATGAATGTTTTATGTCATTTATTATCAGTGAATTGCATTACTGGTAATATTTAGTCACTGAAGTTCAAAGCTGTTGAGTAACTTCTAATTGCAATTTCTGATGGTGGTTTTTCCTTTTCTCAAACCACTGAAGATTCCAGACTCCAGCTCGTGTCCTTATCTAGGATATTGCTTTCCAAGTCTCCCAGATGCTGTGTTGTATTTTTATGCTCATCTTTTGTTTTACTGAAAGAATTAAGAAGAAAATTTAATTTTACCACAGTCTCAAATCTAATGACACTTTTAGCCTCCATCGCCTATTTTTTTCCTACATCACTTTTAAGATAATTGATTTTATTTTGTGCAGGATGATGAAAAATGTGTTCCAAGAACATCATACAGAAGAAGAAAAGTGAGTTGGCCAGTCTTTACCTTATAAACCAAATCAGGTTGAATTTTTTTTTTGCTGTATTCCAGTAATGCTTTTCCTAACTTTTTTTTTTTTCCCTCAAGGGACNTCCCCTCAAGGGACGGGGCTTAAAAAAAGGGAAAAACCTGAAAAGTGGCTATGATGAAAACTGTTGGAAGAAGCAGTGCATGGAACTGGTGAATTTAATTTTCCAGTGTGAGGATTCTGAACCTTTCAGGCAACCAGTTGATTTGGATCAATATCCTGTAAGTTGTACTTGATAACCTTAATTGATTATTTTTTTCTTGCTGTCTTACTATACCTTGTAAGGGAATTATTTTAGAAAAATCTGTATTTTCTTAATTAAAATGAATTTCTTGAAGGTGTAAAATCTGTTTACTGAGCCTCAGCTATGAATTTGATTTTTTTCCCCTCTCTTTTAGCTATTCATGGTAATCTATCTATCCCCTCAGTCTCTTTTTTTCTCTAAAAACCCAACAACCTTAATTTAAAGGAGAAAAACTTCTTTACAGCACATAACTTCTCCTGGTGACTCCACATTTTGAGTTTAAGACTCACTTCAGAGTTTAAAAACATCTTGAGGTTCTCTAAAAAAACAAGAACAGGAGAGAAAGAAAGATTGAGGTGTTTAAATGGGGTTTGATTTGTGGTTTTTTGTGTGGTCTTTGTGTTATGGAGCTTTTTTTGGCTGTTTTTTTATACCAGATCTGTTGTTTCTCACAGTAAAATTCATGGGATAATGAAAAAGGAGATTTTTAAATCAAACTGTCTCAGCAAAAGTGTTGCTTTCTGCTGTGGTGCTTCTCTTTCCACTGCTGCTGAAGATAATTTCTGTAATTTTAGCTACTCCTAAATGACAGAAATAAAATTGAAAAGTGTTTTTTTTTTTTCCCTTATACTTTCACAGAAATCTTTTTTTCATACTTTTTTTTTATAGGATTACAGACATATTATAGACACTCCAATGGATTTTGGTACAGTGAAGGAAACTCTGGAAGCTGGGAATTATGACACTCCAATGGAACTGTGCAAAGATATCAGATTGATATTCAGTAATGCAAAATCTTATACTCCAAACAAAAAGTCAAAGGTAGCTGTTACTATCTGGGGTTTGTGAATGTCTTAGTGAAATAAATCTTATTTTGCAGTTTGTTTATCAGTACTTTTGATAAAGCTGCTGGTTGGGTAGATAGTGGGGAGAAATAGGACAAAAATATTTAATATGTTCATTTCCTGTTTATTTGCTGTTACACAGGACTGCCTGTGCTCTTCCTATTGCTCTTCTGTGCAGTTTTTGATATTACAAATACTAGTTTTGGATCAAAGGCTCTGTTTTTAATAGAAGCCACTCCCTTCCCCAGATTTACAGTATGACCTTGAGATTGTCAGCACTGTTTGAAGAGAAAATCCGAAGAATTGTTTCAGATTTCAAAAATGGGCAGAAACAGAATGAGAAGCTACGGAAAAACCAGAGGTACACGAGAAGATTTAATAATCAAAGCTCAGTGCAGCAGCCCACCAAAATGCTCAGGTAATCAAATTATGAAGGTATAAAGATCTGTCTGTGAACAGGGGAACAACTGCTTTTTTAAATGGTTTGTAACCCCAGTGAGACTTTTTATAATTTTCATGCAGTGGGAAAAATATGTTAAAAAACCAGGGGCTTTTTTACAGTATAAAACTGAGAAATACAAGGAGACAGAAGAGTAGAAGGTTGGGGTTTGCTTTAATATTTGAATCAGAAAATCAGTATTTAACTAAAATAATGAGGAATGAAACAAAGATTTACTTGGTGGATATATTACAAAGATGAAAATCTGCATAAATTATGTATTTTGTTACATACAGAATACAGTCAGTCCTGTGGAATTTCTAGAAATTGTCACTTGCTGTAGCATTCAGTTGGGAGACAGATTGGCCTTTTCTCTTTTGAAGGCAAACAGCACAATTGCTGTTTGAATGATTAACTCATTTTCCTAATTTGCATGTGGGACAAAATACAAAAGCTAAATGTGGTAAATTACTGGAACTGAGCTTTTTCCTTCTGCTGCTGTCCAGTCTTCATTCTCTGGCAGGGAGAGGGTAGGAATAAGAGTTTTGATTTTAAAAAAATTCTAATTTCAGGGGATTATTTCTATACTTTAAAATAACCACTCACCAGGACAGGCCAAAATTGTCTTTTGAATCTCATTTGTGCTCAAATCTGGAGAATTATATGTGACTCTTCATTGGGGCACAGCAGAAGTGAGGTTTGGGATAACAGAAATTACACACCTTGTGCACCTGGATGAATGTCTGAAAACCTGCATTGTAAGGAAAAAACTGACAAAACAGTTCTGTAGGTGAAAATAATGGACTGAGCAGGATGGCAGGTAGCACTCAGGCATGTGGAGGTAAGGAAGGATCAACTTAGTGAAGTTTTCTTTACTTTAAACAGTGAACTGTAAGGTTCCACCTTCTGTGTGTGTTGGGAAGTCAGTTTATTGTGGAATAATGTTTGTCTGGATAGCATTTAGTTGGATGCTCATGTGCCACTAACCAGAGGCTGGGAATCCAACAGGAACTGAGGCTGCAGTGAAAATAAGAGAACATGAATTGTCTGGAGGACATCCACCATTAAATTGTTTCTCAGAACAGCGAAAGATTGTCTCCTCATGTATGACTTCCCTAGGAGTGCAGAGTGTTGTTTAATGAAAGTACTTCATGTTTATCCTTGCCAGAGTTAAAACTGTCCCACACCATGTTAGCTCATAAAACCCTCCCAGAAATACAAAATCATATTAAATTTTGTTAAAATACATCATTGCCTTCTCTCTCCTAGTTTTACAACCTCTGTTGCTTTTACTACTTTCACTCTCACTAGAAATCTGAAGCAGAAACCACTAAAGTCTCAGGCCAAACTTGAATCTGAGCAGGAAGATGCTTTTCCTCAGCCTACCTCAAGCAGAGCCGCCTGTGTCACAAGCCATAAGCCCAGCACTGGCTCCTACAACCAGAGTTCCTCGGGAGAATCCTCAGATTCTGCCTGCCTGGCATCCTTTGAGAGGAATGGGAAGGCCAGATCCACACCACAGACTAACTGTTCTGCTTTGTCATCAGGTCAGAATTTAGAATTGCTGCACTCTGAGTTGTTAAATGAGCTTTGCATTTTTAATATGGATTTTTTTCCACAATGTTTAGGGTTTTTGTGTGATGCACAGTTTTGTGTTTTACTGGATTTTGGACACTTACATTATTTACAGTGAATGTTATAAAAATATTTGTGTACTTCATATTATTTTTTGCTTTTAAATGGTGTAAAATACAGTAAATTTACTTTTATTGATGAAGAAATCTGTCAACAGGAAAGCATAGAGTATTTGATAATTGATACTATATAAAATACAGGTTGTATGCCCTTATATGTAGACATATATGTTATATAAAACTTCTAATCCACAATTAGCAAATGACAGAAGTTCCCTGAGACTTTAAAGCTTTCCTGTCTTTTCCCCTACACCTCACCTTGAAAAAATTCAGCTTATTTCAAAGAATAAGAATGCAAGTTCTGGTAAAATTTGTTTGAAAATGTTCTGTGTTTCGGGGGATTTTTTAAACATGCTTTTCACTTAAATCTGGTGTTTGAAAAGAGCTGTTTTATTTTAATTGAAACTTAAATACAGGTTAAAGAAGCTTCCTGTCACTGAACACTGTATGAATATGGATTTTGGTGAGGTATCAGTTTGATCCCTGTAAGACATTCAGGCATGAGAATGCATTTTAAGATAATGTGAGAAAATTCTGAAGATTCCAGGATCAGCAAAATGTGACTCTTTACTGGAAGCTGTTCAGAATTCTAACTGCTAATTGCTTTTCTTTTTTAACAGAGAGTGAAATAGAAGGTGCTGGGGTTTCTTCATCTACTTCCTCTTCATCTTCATCCTCCTCAAGCAGCTCAGAAGACAGCAAAGGCTGTTCTGGGGCTCCTGTGTCCTCCTCTCCCCTGCACAATGGGGTGTGCAGGAGGAACAGCAGCCGCAGGCTGACACGGAACCGAGCTGCTCAGAGGAAACAGACAGGTGGGTGCCAGGAGTCTCTTGTGAACAGCAAGAAAAGTCCAAATTTTTATATTTATATATTTATAAAAAATATCTGAGTGGAGTTGGTATTTTTTTAAATTGTTGTACGTGTAAGATACTAATTTTTTTATTGGTGCTAATTTTGAAGATCTCAAATACTACACTCAACTTTTAAAAAGATTTTTTCACAACTAGGGGAAGAGGGCAGAAACCAAGAGCCTGGTGAGAGGGAATGACTTGCAACGTACCTTAAGAAAAAAAGCAGCAATTCATATAAAGATGTTCTAATTATTACAAAACCAGAATGAATCTGAAATTTATGACAGCAAAAGCACCTGACTGTCAATGGGAATATATTTCATCCATGTCTGTGGGTTGAACCTGTCCCAGTTTTGACAAGACTTCAAAGCTTCTATTTCATATTTAAGATACTAATCCCTGCTTTCCTTTACAGGAACACTTCTTCAGGAGAACGGGACTACAAGGAAAACAGTCAGGAAAAAGTTATATGGAAGTGACTCTGAAAATACTTCAGCAGTGACATCCGAGTCCCTCAGCAACAGCAAGGGCAGGCACAGGAAAACCCCACGCAGGAGTGCTGCTGTGGCTGCCAACAAACTGAGGCTGATGAGTGACGTGGAGGAAGAGGTGTCGAGCTCGGAAAGCATCGGGATCTGCAGGAACAGGAAGCTGCCGCACCGGAACGCCTCGGCCGCCGCCAGGAGAATGCTGCTGGAGGGGTCTGAGGATGAGGCAGGCCTGAAGTCTGAGAGTGACAAAGAAATAGAAGAGCAGCTCACCAAGAAGAAAACTCTTTCTCAGACTGGCTGCTCTGCTCCACGAAGGAAATTTGTCAGTGAATCTGAGAATGGAAGTTCAGATTCTGAGCCCGACACGCAGAGCAAGCAGAAGAGCTGGCAGAGCAACGGGCACAAACAGCTCCGAGGCCCTGTCTGCTCTGTGTCTCCCAAAGTGAAAAGTCCCACCTTAGACTTTTCAGAGGAGGACTCCAAAAGCCATAATTCTGAGGATGGGAGCAGCCAAAAGGTTTCTGACCAGTCAACACCTGCACATCACAAGCCTGCAGTGAGCAATTCTGAGGATGAGGTGGACTCTGAGTCGGACAGGTGGAATGGCAGGAAAGCCTCTGGGCTGCAGCTGTCTCCTCCTTTAAAAAAAGCAAAAGTCTTGAGTGATTTAGAGGACACAGCAGAATCTGAAGCAGAAGCCAGAGAGGAGGAGAAGAGTTTTGTATGGGAGAGCTTGGTGCCCACTAGGATTGTGAGGAGTTCCAAATCTGGAGCTGCCTCCAGCTTCCATCGCTCTTCTGATTCGGACTCAGAGAGTGATTCCAATAACAGCAATTACTGTGAAACTTCTGCAAAAGCAAAGATGAGGAAGAGGAAAGGAAAAACAAAAACTGTTAGAAAAGGTAACATTTTTAAAGTTAATTTCTCTATTTCTCAATACTAAGTAGATGACAGAGGAAATCTCCAAGGGAGCAGAGTGTTCTCTCTTTGTCCAGCTCCTTGTTTTGAGGATCTCAGTAACCCAAACCCTCTGGTTTGCAGTTCTGTTACCTGGCCTTAATTTCCTGTTGAGATTTTCTGTGCTACAGCAGATGTACAACTGTTAGTTTCAGTTTGAAGTAACTTTATTGATAGTTTTCCAAAATGAATTTGATGGAAAAGTGTTCAAATTATTCTAACATCCGTGGTGTGCACCAGAACCTGAAACTTGATTTGCCTTTGAGATTTTATTTTGTCAATGATGTGTAGAGTCCTTAACAGAGACAGGCACTTGGCAGAACTAAGATTTCTATTCCACTTGTTTCAGAAAGTGAAATTCTTTCATTTTTAGGTTTTATTCTGTAATTTTATCTGTCACTCAGATCTTTGTGTGGCTGATCATGATTTAGAGAGTTGGTTTGGTTTGGGGTTTTTTTAAGCCTATGAGAATGATGCTGATGTTTATTAAACCAGGTCACGTACATTGTGCCTTCATATAATCAGGGAATTGGTCCTGATTTGGAATTTGAAAAACTATTCACAGGTTGGTGTTTGGTGCAATCCTTCCAATCCTGTCAATATACTTTAAGAATCTTAAAAAAATTATTGTTTTTTTAATTAATTACTGTGTGTGTTAAGATGACTCTGTCTTGACAGTTTTCCACAAGGAATATTTACTTATTTTGTCCCAAGATGTTATATTTAATACATATATAGGGGCATACTTGTAGAGTTCCTATTTTTCAAAAAAATATGTATTTTATATATATATATATAACTGTAACTATATATGTGTATATACACTGCTCAGTTAGCCAGCTAAACAATTTATGTGGAAACTTTGCTTTGGTTATTTTTAATATATATATATAATATAAATATCACATAATCTATTTTGATATGTAAAACAGTCTGTATGTAGTTCTGTAATGTATATTATGTTATATTTAATATATATTATAGGTATGTAGTGTTTAGCATGGGATTTTATATATCAGAAAAGACTGAAAGCAGAGTTTTCAGATAAATTGTGCCAATACCTTGTGGGCTGTAGTGCCCCCTGCAGCTGAGCTGGTTGGAGCTAAGGCTGGATTTTCCTGCCCAATATTCCAGGTTTGGAGTTTGGCCTGAGCTTCAGGACCCCCTGATGAACCAAACTTTCACATCTTTGTGGCTTTTAAAAGCTCTCCCAGTTTCTGGGGGTACTTGATTTAATGCTCCTTCCTTCTGCCTCTGCCACCTGGTTGGAGCTTTGCAGCTTTTATTTCTGGATGTTCAGTGGGGAATTTCAATACATTTTATTATAGATTTGTTCCAAATTTAAGATCTTGTATACAAAGTATAATTTTAATATTCTGGCAGTGTTGCAGGAAGGCTGGACTTCTTTATTCTTTAGCTTTGTGTTCCAGCTACTTAATATTGGAGGACAGTGTATAATATAAGATCTAACTCTTCTGTTTAGTCTGTGGATTAATTCAGCTTTTACACAGCATTTTGTAGTGTGCAGCAGAAATATGTTGTGCTTTGGCCATAAAATCACACAATACAACTACTACAAGTAGTAATATTCATGTATCATTTCTGGAAGCTCATAACAAAGAAAGGAAATTAATTATCCTTTGAAAACATGAAAATAGGAATATACTGGAGTAGTACATAAAAGGATCTACATTTAAATAAGGACCAGATTTGGTATGTGAAGACATTGTTAATATTGGTACTCAAGCTGGACATTTGAATTTATGCCTCATAATTCCCCCCTCTGTTTATATTTTTAAATATACTTCAAGAACTTTTGATTTTTTTTTTTTAATTCTTATGAATTGTCTTATTTAGAAGGGAAACACTGATCTTCATAGTATATGATTTACACATGGAATATTTGTTTTAAAGCACAACATAAGTAAGTTCTATATTAATTTTAAATAAATTAATTTAATTTTAAAAACACTGAATGGAAGATTCACTGTTAGCAGCAATCTGAGTGTTAAAGTCACTAAGGAGCTGAAGGGTTTCAATGTTCTCCACCTGAAACCATCTAAAATAGAAATTTGAAATCCACATGAAATATTATAGTTTCTTTTCTAGGATAAAAGGTCTAAAATGTGTAATTAACTTTGCAAGTTTTATTCTAGTAAGAAAAATACAACTTTTAATGATAGAAGTATTGCTGTTGGTAAGTGAGGGAATTTCTAATTTCTCAGCTAATTAACAGGGTGATGCTAAAGAAAGCTCTTTTGAGACCGTGAAAAGGTTTGAAAGTGACAGTCTCAAGAATTAAAAGTATCCCTGGGATACTGCTGGTATTTTTAGTAAAGAATTGAGATAAATTGCACTTAGCAGTTGAAATCAAAATAAAATTCAATGTTTGTGTATTTCATTAAAGGTGGCAGCGTTTGGGCATAATAAACTAATAATTTCAGGAATGTAAGACATTAAAAAGAACTTTTTCATCTTCCTTTTGTAGAGCAAACATCAGAGGAGGCCGGCCAAAGTGGCAAAGTGCTGCGGAGCAGGACGTGCATCATCAACTACAAGAAACACATCAGGGTGTCCAGCGTGGGGGAGAAGAAGAACCCCCGCAGGTGTGCCACGCTGGCAGCCAGCAAGATCAAGATAATGAGCGATGCAAAGGAGGAATTATCCAGCTCAGAAAGTGTTTACCCAGTCAGGAAAAACCGCAAGCAGCTCCAGGGCAGCATGTCCTCAGCCTGCAGGAAGAAGCTGTTCAACAGCTCGGAGGTGGAGGCTTGTTCCAAGTCTGAAAATGAGAGTGAGCAGGTTTGTGGCAGGAAAAAACCTTCCTGCCCTGAGTCTTCTATTTCTAAAAGGAAATACATTATTGAGTCTGAGAATGAGAGGACTGACTCGGAGACAGAGACTCAGAAGCAGAGTGATAACCACGTCCAGCCACACAAACCCCTCTGTGCTGCAGCTCTGAATAATTTTGACTACGACTCCTCAGAGGAGAATCCCACAAACCACAGGGTAGAAAATGGGGGAAACTGGGGAATTTCTAGGCAGGCAGCTTCAGCCCACAACCATTGTACGAGTAACTCCGAAGAGGAGGTTGATTCTGACTTAGCTAAAGTTGAAACTAAAAATACCAGAGTAGCAGCAAATAAAAAACCCAGAGCTTCTTTCAAGAGATTAAAACGGGTGGATGACTTCAAGGAAACAACAGAATCTGAAACGGGGGGGAAACAAGAGGAGAAAAGCTCTGTCTCCGAGGGTGTGGAAGCACCTGGGACTGCAGGAAGCTCCAAAGCCAACTTCACTTGTTTCTCCTCGGACTCTGGAACCGACACCACCATCTGCAGCGACGCCACGGAAACCAGGAAGCGCAAGAGGAAATCAAAACCCGGCAGGAAGGAAACCCTCAACCAGGACTCCCTGAAGCCTTCCAGGAGGCCGCAGCGCAGGAAACGGCGGAAAGGCAGCCAGGAGCGGGACTCGGAGGAGGTGGAGTTCGGCGAGTGCCGGCGGGCGCAGCGGCGCTCCAAGATCCGCACGCGCAACGGCGGCCGGCGCACCGTGCGCTACGACGACGGCGACGACGACGACGACAGAGCCCTCGAGGACAACGGCTGCGAAACGTAACCTTAACAAAAGGATAGCCAGCCCATCTCTTTTTTTTTTTGTTTTCTT